>CAMOHE010048444.1:0-31527 GCA_946598075.1 Artocarpus hirsutus
ATGAAAACCATCATCACCCAGGATCATTCATGTCAAATCATCAAGAATATTAATAAGATGCCGAAGCTAACCTGAATCCATTGTTGAATGTGATTCTTAAGTCTTTTGGTTGAGGATCTTCTAAGTCTGGTACGTAAATCCTCCTTTCAGAATGCTCTGTGATTTCTCTGTAGATAGAGAACAGAAAAATAATGTACGTACTGACTTGGGGACCACAACCCCTTTATATAATTGCTAAACACTAGCAATTATCCTTAATTACCAATTTAGCCCATCATAAAATTGGTAATTACCCTTTTGGTTTTTACACATAGGAGGCCCACACTTAATGATGCATTAAAAGCCCAAAGCCCAAATTTGATCACTTTTAATTGGGCAACCTTATCTGATAGCCTTTAATTCATATTTATTTAATATATTAGCCTATATTTGGATTTTGATCCAACAACTATTCCTCAACCACGAGTCTTGAGTACGCATATGTCGTACGAGATGTTGCCACCTCCCGTTAAAATTTCTACTTGTAAAATTGTTTACATTTGTAGGAACCCCATGGACCAATTCATATCCCACTGGCATTTTACTTCCAAAATTAATGGTGAAAACAAAGAAGTAAATAATTTGGAAGAGTGTTTTGACAGATTTTGCCGTGGTATCCATGCTTCTGGGCCATTTTGGAACCATATTTTAGGGTATTGGAAAGCAAGCTTAGAAAGACCTGACAAGATCTTGTTCTTGAAATATGAAGACTTGAAGAAGGACACTCCCTTAAACATTAGGAGGCTGGCAGAGTTCCTAGAGTTTCCTTTTTCAGAAGAGGAAGAGAAACAAGGGGTCAGAGAAGAGATATCCGCGTTATGCAGCATCGAAAAATTGAAAATCCTGGCTGTTAACAAGAGTGGCAAAGTGGAGTCTGGGGTTTCAAATCCTCTCTTTTTCAGAAAAGGTGAGGTAGGGGACTGGAAGAATTTTCTTACGTCTTCTATGGTTGACCGTATGGAAAAGCTCATGAAAGAAAAATTTGCCGAGCATAATTTGACTTTTGAATTGTCTCTTTGAATTGACTATGTCTTGTACCAGGGTGGATCTCACTTAATTGTGAGTTTCAAGCGGTATACAAGTAGCATTGCTGCCAAACAATATTTGCGCAAGTTGATTTATTTATGTGTGATATTTGTACTTTGTCCAACTATTTCATATCCTTTTAATCATATTAGTTGATAATAATTGTCATTCAGAAATAATTGTGCTCATATCATATCCTTTTTAATGTCGGTCAAGTTTGACCGACATGTAAAATGCCCTCCACCCATCGAACAATTAACACAAAATACACTTTTTATATTTATCATATTACAACTGACGTGAGTTATTTTCTTATTTTTATTTATTTGCTGTGCTAAGTTCTAAGTTCTTAACTTAACAATTTCATAAGCTCTCCCACCTATTTATCATGAACAATATCCAACTCTTCTATTGTGAATTCTTTTCTTCCATTAAATTGTAATAAAATAAAAAAATAGATTAATAAAATGAAAAATACTTATGAGATAATATATGTGTGTAGGTGTGTGTTGCTGATGCATCCTTGGTCCCAACACATTCATGTAATAGTTTGTCTCAACAAGGTTCTTTATGTACCGAATTGTATAGCATTCACATTCATAATTGCCAGGTTGCAAAGGAGCTTATATACCAACACAAATTATGTTAGTGTTCTTAAAAGAAAATCTAATAAATTTGTTCGTTTAATATATAAGCAAAAAAAACTACAAATGTTTTAAAATTATAATATTACCTTGTACCGTTTCTAATGTTTAACTTTATCCTTATTTGTTGATTGTCTCATTTCTATTTGAGCATTATATATAGAATAAGCCCTTCACACACACATAAAAACCAAAAAAAAAAAAACAAAACGGTGAAAGAGATCATTATTATCATTATAACTATCATGGTCTCTTCTTCTCTTCTTGTTTGGTATAAGTCATTTCTTGGCAATTGTTCACCATAAATATCCCATTGTTGATAACTCTGACACACTCCATTAAAATATAAATGCTTTTTAATCTTTTCAATATCCATCCTTTTCACATTTCCACATTTTTAATCATGGACAACATATAGCATCTTAGTTAGATGCATTTTCAAACAAAATTTCAAGAATTTTTCTACCTTATCCCTAAACTTGTTCGACATTCTATTGGCTGATATTCACTCCTTCTCCATTCTTATTGAAAAAAAAAAATCTTGCCCAAAAAAAAGTTTTATACTTACAACACAAAAAAAGGGGGAAAAAAACCTCAGCATCTGCTTTACAAGTCGTCCTTTGCAAAATTAGAATGCTAAAAACAATCCAAACACTATAGGACAATAAACGTTAGAATAATAACTGAACTTAAGATAATAAAAAGAGTACAATAGAACAACACATATATTGGATGTATATAATTTAAGTTTCATAGCCGAGACAGACACTATCATAATATGAAATCAAATAGTTGGTTAAAACTAAGGTTTTTCTCTCTTAAAAAAAACAGAGATATTCTAAGGGAGAGGTTTAATCTAAGTATTAACATATTCCACGTTGGTTGATTTTAAAGACTTCCACGCCCTTCACACACACACACACACACAAAACAAAACAAAACAAAACAAAAAAACAAAACAAAACGTTGAAAAAAATCATTATTATTATAACTGTAATGATCTCTTCTTCTCTTCTTGTATGATATAAAGTCTTTTCTTGGTAATTTTACACCATGAAATATCCATTGTCGATAACTCTGATATATTCCATTAAAATATAAGTGCTCCTTGATCTTTTTAATATCCATCTTTTTCACATTTCCACATTTCAAACATGGACAACATATAGCATCTTAGTTAGACGCATTTTTCAAAAAAAAAAAATTCTAAGAATTTTTCTACTCCATTCCTAAACTCGTTCGACATTCTATTGGCTGATATTCACTCTTTCACCATTCTTAATATATATATATATATATCCCAAAAAATCTCTCACGAACACCAAAAGAAAGGGGGCAAAAAAAGCCCTCACCTTCTAGTTTACAAGTCGTCCTTTGCAAAATTAGAACGCTAAAACAATCAAAGCACTATAGGACAATAAACCTTGGAATAATAACTGAACTTAAGATGTTAAAAAGAGTACCATAGAACAACACATGTATTCGATGTATGAATTTGTTTCACGCCGAGACAAACACTATCATAATAGGAAATCAAATAGTTGGTTTAAGCTGAAGGTTTTTCTTTCTTAAAAAACAAAAAAAACAAAGATATTCTAAGGGAGAGGTTTTTTTTCCTTACAAAAAAAAAAAAAAAAAAAAAAAAAAAAAAAAAAAAAAAACAACAACAACAACCATGATTATGATCACGTCCATAAGCATGACCATAATTATGTCTTTGTCTAGGATTTTCTAACACTTGTAGCATTTGCTTATGGAAAAACTGCTAAACCTATGAGACGAGACTGATGATTTTAAGCAAATGCTTATTATTCTTCTCTATCATTAGAAGAAATGAGTTCAGAATATTCTTAATACCATAGAACCTATACTGTTGCTGTAAGGTAATGCAGGATGCATGAAATATAAAGTAAGTCTTTTCTAGCATTTCCTTATATGTGATTTTCTCCCACAAAATTTTTAGTTGTGAAACTATTCTGAGATTGCATTACACATATATATACATGTGATGAATTACATATATGTTAGTTAAACATATATTCTCATATATTAATGGGTGTATGGGGTCATGTAAGTTTACATGTTGCACTAGACCAAGTGCATATCATAAGAATTTTTGGTTCTGTCATATATGTATTAATTGTTCTAGCACAATACACAAAGAAGGGACCCTCTAAAGAAGATTGAGATTTTATGTTGGATTTAAATCCCTTCTATATCTTGAACCCCTGAAGGGTTATATTTACACGACAAGGTCTATCGATTTGATAAAATAATTTTCTTAGCATCAGGAGGAGAAAAGAAAAGGCTATAAAAACAAAACAAAAATTTCATAAAATGCATCATGATTTTGATCCTCGCACTAATTAATCTGCAATATATTATAAATTGTCAAAGGCATTTAAAGAAAGTGACTGGGTCATATACTAGCTGCTAATATTCTAGCTCATATTTATGTCCCTGTTGGGCAAAATGAAAATGTAGCAGCACATGAGTGTAAGGCACGCCTGAAACATGATAGACTAATCAATTCCAAAGATGAAAATTCTATGGAAGATAAAGAAACTAGCACCCCCGAAGATAATGGTGCTCCTAAAGAGGCCTTATTGCCAAATTAGCATAAATAAAGATAAGATCCCAAAGGTGGTATAGGTACCTAAAAACGTAAAAAAAAAATGTTAAGATCTCACTAAATTTTGTGAATATAGATAAATGATGGAACCACAAGAAAATTATTGTTGACAACATGCTTGCATATAGAGCACTTACTATAATCAAAGAAAGCGAGGGTCTTGAAACAAAATCCGTCGAAGAATATTGACGTAGAATTAACTAGTTAGAATAAAAAGATACAACTTCGACAGAAGAAGGTTATCTCGTAAAGGGAGAAGTATTTGGACTTGTATCTAAACATATGAGTATATTCTTTGTGGCAAATGCAATATTTAATTAGCTTGGTAGTTCCTGGAGAACTTGGAATGTGTCTAATAAATATGGTAACCATACACAAATATGGAGGAATGTGTTACAGAAGAAACATAAAATGAGACAACTCAAGAGACTCTTGATATTGCCCAATACCAAGAAGGTTTACAAAATCGTGAGATCTCTATTGATTATGTCAATACAATAGGATTGTGAGAACAAAATAAATGAATATTGATGAACTATTTTCGTACTAAGTAGCTTGTGTTATTAAAAGTGAGTATCCTAGACTAAGATTTGTTATTACGTGTAAAAAATAGACACGATTAGGTTAAAAAGAAAGACGCTATAAGGCTGAATTGAATTCCCTTAATAAACGTAAAAATTTGGGATCTACTGTTCTCACACCTAAAGCTGTAAGACCCATAGGATATAAATGGGTCTTTGTATAGAAGCGCAATAAGAAAAACAATATCATGAGGTACAAAGCTCATCTTGTTGCCCAAGGTTTTCGACAATGATATGGAATCAATTATGAGGAAACGTATTCTCTAGTAATGAATGCAATTACATTTAGATATTTAATCAACTTAGTAGTTTTTGAAAATTTAGAAATACATCTTATGGATGTTGTTGTAGCTTATTTGTATGGATCACTTGATAGTAATGTTTATATAAAAATCTCTAAAAGATTTAAGATGCCTAAAGCATCAAGCTCAAAACTAAAAGAAATGTATTCGATTAAGTTACAAAGATCGTTGTATAAGTTGAAACAATCCGGGCACATGTAGTATAATCGTTTAAGTGAATATTTGTTGAAGAGAGGATAAAATAATAATCCAATACACCCATATGTTTTATTAAGAAAACAACATATAGATATGTAATTATCGTTGCCTGTGTTGATGATTTAGACATCATTGGGACATAAAGAAATTTTTGAGACAATGACATACATAAAGGAGGAAGTTGGAATGAAAGACCTTGGAAAAACCAAATATTATCTTGGTTTATAGATTGAGCATTTACAAAGTAGAGTACTTTTGTATCTATCAAACTATACTAAAAATGTCTTAAAATGCTTTAATATGGACAAAGTGAAATCCTTTAAGTACTCCAAGGGTGAGCAGATCACTCAAAGTGGAAACAGATTCATTTTGTTATTATTTAGATAATGAAGAGGTTATTAGTACTGAAGTACTATATGTAAGTGCAATAGAAGCTCTTATGAATCTTGCTAATTATACAAGGTCAGATATTGCTTTTGTCATTAACTTATTAGCAAGATTTAACTCAACTTCTACGCGAAGTCATTGGAATAAAATTAAGCACATATTTCATCATCTTCAGGAACTATTGACTTAGGTTTTTTTTATCCCAAAGAATCAAAACAAGGAATAATTGGTTATGCAAATGCAGCTTTCCTATCAGATCCACATAATGTTAGATCTTATGCTAGATATGTATTTCACATGTGAAGGGACTACGATTTCTTGGCATTCATTAAAGCAAACACTAGTTGCCACTTCATCAAATCATGCTAAAGTTATTTGCACTCTACAAAGCACGTCTAAAATATATGTGACTGAGATCTATGACTCAACACATCTAAGCAACTTATGGACTACCACTTAAGGATCCAATAGTATTGTTTGAAAATAATAATGCATGTATCAATCAGATAAAGGATGGATACATCAAGAGTAACAAAACAAAGCACGTACTCACAAGGTTCTTCTCATTTATGTAAAAGCTTGAAATGAACAAAGACATTGATATTCTATATATCATTTAAGCAACGTTACATATCTTTTTACAAAGGCACTTTCGACAACAATTTTCAGATGACATGTAGATAGCATCGGGATACGTCATCTGAGAGATTTATAAAGGATGACTAATGTCAACTAGAGGGGGAATTTACACCAACTTTACTCTTTTTTCTTGCTATGTTTATGTCCCACAACATTTTCCTAGTAAGGTTTTTACCAGGCATCATGGAATATTTATACAAAAATGATGTACTCTTTTTTCCTTAGCTATAGTTTTTATTCAACTGGGTTTTTAAACAAGGTTTTTAATGAAGCATTATAAATGCTAGACATTCAAGAGGGAGTATTATGAAATATCAATTGTGTCTGTCCACCAAGAATCAATATTCAAGATTAGATCTATATATTGCTCTGGTTGACATAAGCGCTGAAATCAACGTAAATAGTAAAGTCAAAAGTGGTAGGGAGGTGGGGGGTACTATAGCAATGTTGACAATGGTCACTATAGCAGTCTATGACTATTGTAGTAATTACAGCAATTGTAGCATCTATTGTAGCACCTGAAAATTACGCTATAAATACACCATCCCATTGTCTATTTTCGTGACACTTGAATCAAGAGATTAATAAGAGTTTCTCTCTCTAAAATTCTCTTTCAATTTTATTATTTTGCCTTTACATTCTTTAGTTTTCATAAGTACTTATGTTAAATTGTTTTACTACAAATCGTCTCAATTTTCAAATTGTACTCAATATAAATTAAATATGATATTTTGCATAATTAAATGAAGTATTTTGCATAATGTTAGCATACGATTTTGAGAAATATGGTTAGATAACATGGACTCTATATATATCATTGAGGATATGAGAGGATTGTGAGATGTGAAAGGCATCGTTTATGTCCTTAGGCACGTATACGCTTTCTTGGGTTGAAAGGTTTGTACAAAGCTTTACAAGATGGTGAGGATTCGAGACGTCGAGTCCCCTAGCCTAAGAACTCATGGTTTGGAGTTTTTGAGTTGTCAAGTGCACCCTTTGGGGGTTACATTTGGCATTGAGATGTGATTCTGAATTTCTTTGTAGATGCTGAAGAACATTGCTAATCATGAACAATATTATATGATATATAAACAAAGAAACATTTTAATTGTGGAGCATCCACTAGTTTTACATATAATGGATTCGTTATAAATTAAATAATATTGTGTTAGTAAACCAAACTAACCATGTAGGTATTAATATAGTAAATAATACAGCCTAAAGGTGAGTAATGGTTTTTTTACTGGGCATGTTGATGCTCATTCCTTACTATTTTTACCTCTCAGGCGGAGTTTAGTATAATCTATCCAACGAGGAGTAGACGACAACGTTGTTCATAATGTATCTTAGTTTCTTTTGTCTTTATATTTGTTGATCATGTAAGACTCTTAAATGATAGTGTTGACTGTGCTAAATTATTTATTGACTGGGAACTGTATAATGATGATGGTTGTATTTTAATAATTAGTGCTACATTAAACAATGGATTGGTATTTAAATCTTTGTTATGTTTGTTTTTTTAAAAAACTCATGGGCAATGTTTTAAAGAATTTGAAATAATATTCACTATAAGAATTGAAGGCTTTATGTCGTCACTAAAACATGATATGTTGTCGCTGAGTTTTGGCAACAACAAGTGGTCACCATTTCTTACGGTCACAGATGAAGACGTATTACGTCAGCAATCTTTTTAGCAACAGCAATTTTTAAAATATCGTCGCTAAAAGTTTGAAATCTGTAGAAAACAATTTCAAATTTTAATGACAATTGTTGCTAAAGATTTTTTGTATCTATAATTAGCAACGATTTAAATCTTTTTGTAAATGTAGGAAATAATTATTTAATTGCAATTAAATAATTAATTTAGTTTGTACTAAATTATTTGATTTGAATTTAATTTATTAAAAATTATTTTGTTGATTTTTTAAATTTAATAAATATTAAATGATATTAAATTGAAATTTCTTGAATGCAATAATAATTAATAAAAATCCTATAATTAAAATCGAATAACATGACACAAAATAATATATACACTACATGGTTTAATAGCAAATAAAAAATAATGGGCTAATAAAATATGCCTTGTCTAACCCTTTAAGTTGACATTTTCATCATTTTCTTCCTCTTCTTCATCAACAAGAGGCACAATACTCATCGAGGATAAAGAGATGTTTACAATGAGTCTTGTTTTGTATTACCTCATTTGAGAAACTAACTCCACATTGCTGGTGTACATTTGTATAAGCCACTATTGTACATTCGGAGGTAACTATGTCGACTGAAACTAGGACTATGATCTACAAGATGAAGAACTAGAACTTGACTATCTCTAACTCAATCTAGGTCCCACGTTGGTTCGATGACTTCCACATGATCCCATCACATTTTCAAGAATAACGACCTCATCAACAACAAGGATAAAAGAGTTGGATTCAAACTGTGTCATCTAAGTTTGCCTTTCCTCAACCATCTGTCCCTATAATTAAGAGAGAAAATTATTAACGAATATATAAAATAGTTATAAAATAAGATTACCAAGGCCTTTTCACATTATAAACAAACTAACAAATTATAATAACTATTAATTAAACCAAAAAAACCAAAAAAACAAAACTTAAAAAACAAAACTAACATTTTAATCACCACAATAATGAGGTGACTACACAATGAGGAAGTAGCGACAAACGGCGGCAAACAGTGGCTGATGGCAAGAGTTAGGGTAGAGAGAAAGGGGGAATCTAAAGGGGAGCTGACGGTAGGACAAGAGGATGATGCGAAGGGTGGGTGGCGGCTGGTGGGGTAGGCGGGGCTAGACCGGCAGCTTATGCAAGGCAGAGATTGGGGTAGAGAGAGAGTGAGTGAGAGAGGGAGAGAAAGAGAGAGAAATATAAAAAGATAGTAGAAGGAGAGGGGCCGACAACGACAATAGGGATCGCTACTTGAACAGCAAAATTAGGCAACAGAGGGAGGGGGCAGGCTTTAGGGTAGAGAAAGAGACAGAGAGAGAAAAGAGGTAGAGATAGATATTCAAAAAATGGGAAAGAAGGTTAGGGTGCTGGGCTGTTGTAATGGAACTTTTAGCAACAACACAATCTTAATATCGTTGCTATAAACTAGGCTAACAACATTGTTTTGATTAAACATATCAAAATAAATTTCTTGTGACGCCATGCCTTTTAGCAACGACAAAATTGTTGAAAAAATCTTATGCTTGCTTAGTTAGTATAGCTTAAAAATTTAACAAAAATTAAATGTCGTTACTAAAAAGTACAACTGGCATATGCTAGTGCAAGTTTTGGGCCATTGCAGCCAAACTTTTTAGCGACGTCAACAAGTAACTTTTTCGTTGCGACCTAGCGATATCAGGCTTAAATAGCTATATTTTTTGCGCCAAACTTTTAGCGACCACAATGTCATCGCTAATAGTCTATTCTTAACAGCATCACATTAATCTTCCCGCGAGATTTGTCTCCTAGACTTTTAGCAATGACATCACTAAAAGTGGGCCCCAAGGGTTTAAATCTACAGTTTTCCAAGCTATTGTCATCATCATCTTTAGCGACTACATGTCGTTGCTATATGCCAGCTTTAACATACGACAAAGTTGTTGTCGTTAAAGGGTTTTTTTTTTAATAATAGTTGTAAAATTCATTTTACTTTACTAAATACTACTAACCCCTAGTTAGGTTACAGTTTTTCTTCTTTGTTCATAGGTCACAAACAACAATTGTAATATGAGCTTTGATATCTAAAGATATTCATGACATGAGATTCAAGTGGATTAGGCCAAATCCTCACAAAGGGCTACGCTAGCAAAATACTTTGGCATCCTGCGTGGCTTTTATGTCGTCATCATCTTCGTGTGATCTAGAATCACAGGGCACCCAAGCGCCGATCCTCACCATCATCGATTATGAGCATGTCTTCACCATAATTGACAATCCTTACCCTTTTTTATCTCAAGTTGTGGTTTTATGTAAATTTTGGAACCTTATTGTACACAATCAATCAATGATCAATTTTGATCACTTTTATTTGTTTGAACAACTTACAGAATTATTGAGATGGTATTTCATTTTTCAGCATTTTCTGCTCGCCAAGTAGGATTTGATCCTACGAACGGTTAGTTATCGCAGCCAGCCACTTCCTACTGAGTTACTAGGAACAACAAGAAATTTTAGATCCATAAAATGCAATTCCTGCTCTCAACCAAAGACTAATATGAGCTCCAAGTTTGATATGAGATAAAAAGATGTCATTTCAAGTCTATCTTTTTCTATTTCTATAGGAAAGCTCAAGATGACTTTATTTTATATATTCTATATCCTTACCCTAGTTCCACTTATTTAATAGTCCAATGGTGTATCGAGATAAGGGATGTTGTTTCTAGTCTATTGGGGTGTTTGAAAGAGTAGTTTAAATGTAAACAATGTAAAGCTCTCATATGCTAAAATAAAAAGCTACAATGTAAAGCCCTCACATTGTACAGTTCTCAAACATAAACCACTGGTTTAAATTATTATCCTAAACTCCCTATATGTCATTATGGTAAGACTATATTTTGAATTTTTTACTACAATCTCAAAAAGGCCCTCTTATCTCTTCCTTCTTTGAGATCAGGTCGTGAAATTTCAAAAAATGACAAGAAGAACCGAAAAGAAAATAGTAGCAATAACTGGTTTTATTACTGGACACCCATTATGTTTACATGGATCTATTATGCACCTATGTATCTAGCATTGGTTAGACCTCATATAATAATTGTCTTAGCTCTACCATATCTACAGAGGCGGTAGGAGACATCCGCAGCTATGGTGGCTTTGTAATTTTATTTTTATGTTTTTCTTTTTGTAATATGATATTTCTAGATTTAAGTGTTTTTTACAAAATTTTTTGGTAGTCAAGTGTTATGGAATTCTTTATGCTTTTTTTTAGAGGGTTAATAAGATAGATGACCTAATTATGTTTATTAAATTAAAATATAATTTTAGTTTGTAAATATTCTACATATGTCTCAAATTAATATCATTAAAATAATTGCAATATAATTATATAGTACAAAATATAATATCATTAAAATAATGTCTATATAATTAAAAACACTTTTAAGATATTCTGAATATTGTATTGAATTTCAATTCATGACAATAGTTTTGTCATGTACTGCAATTTTTTTCTTTTTTAGAGTTGGTGTTTTGGTATTTTTTAATCTTATTTTTTATTTTTCTTTTTTTGTGATTTTGGAATCAATCTAAAACTCTACCAGATTATTTTTTGACGACGAAAGACTATTGACCTTCTTTTCGTTGAAAATAAAAAACAAGCTAACAGATTTCTCTCGTACATTAGTGACAGTTAACTTTTCTTATTATAAAAAATAATCGAGGACTTCCTGAGAAATCCTATATAGATTACCGTTAGTAATCTTATAGATCACCATTTTGATCCACGAAGAAAAAAAGGGTAAAAACATACGAACGTTCATCTTTAACTTGTTATCAAATATGTAGTTGATCTTTAAAACAAGGTCATATAAGGAGTACAGATTAAAAACTCCAATATCAAGTTAGCTTAAATCAAAATATCAGCTCTTTTGGAAAACATTTCTCGAAATTCCTTCGTATTTAATGCCCAGCCCAATTAGACCTCCAAAGTTCCACACGAAAATGCAGCGAACGGTTCAGATTAACTGAATAAAAATCCAACGGTTCACAATCTATCCGTGACCGGTGACTCGGATTTTTCTCCCTCCGTTTCCTCAAATAAAAAAGGGAATGAGTCAAATAATCAAACGACGTCGTAGAGTCGCACTTGAAAGTCGAAGGAAATTTCTGGCGGCTCCAACTCCAGAGTCCAAAATCCAAACGGCAAGAAATGAATCATTTTTTATTTTTCATTTGCCTTGCCAGAAACGAAACCGGAAAAAGAAAAATGAATAAATAAGCAAAAAGTAAAAGCATTCTATTATTATTTTTCTGCAGAGAGACCAAAACGCAAACACCTTCTGGGCATAACACAAGTGAGAGAGAAAAAGAGAAAGAGAGAGAAGTAGGCAAATGGTGCTGTGGGAGATCACATTAGGAACGGCGTATTTCTTGGGTTTGAAGCGGACATACAGATTGGCTCTCAGGATTCAGCGACGTCTCATAAGCCCCAAACATCCTAGGATTCGTCAGTTTCTTCATCGGTAATTCTTGTTTCTTTTTGCGTTTGATTTGTTTGGGATTTCAGGATTGGTGTTTTGGGTTCTAATAAATTACTCGCATGATTGCCAACAATTTTGTAAGTTCTTTAGTTGTGATGTGTTTGGTAATGAAAAGGATCAAAATTAGAGTCATACAGAGGATTTTGGGTCTGTCGTTCAATACATTCCACCGTCTAATCCCTCCTGCTAAACAATTATGAGTTTTAAATTTCATCTACTAATCCTCTTACCCTTATTTTTCCTTCCTACCAAACAAGGGTTAAGTGATTAGGCTGCGCGTTTGTATTTTCTTTTTTGGTTACATTTATGAGTTCACAAGAGGTCTTTGGATGGTGCAAGATTTGATCCCAGAAAATGACAATCTTATTATTTGGTCGATTCCTGATGGGGAAGTTTAATTTGTTTCTCTCTTTAGATAAACTTTTTTTTTTTTTTTTTGTGGATATATAACATAAGGATTTTAGAATATGACTTAATCTAGGATACAAATAGTTGGTTTACTTTGTGAGAGGTAAAACATGTATGTGTGATATTAGATACTGAATCAGCTATGTATGAACAAGATACATATCTAATTTTCCCTACTATTGTCAACTAGATACATATTCTTTTGTCCTGTGTTTTGAGCGGATTTAGGTTGTGTCTTAAGTATTTGTTGGCGGCACGATCATCCATCGATTTTTGAAGGATCCCATTGCCATATATTTACGCTGAAGTTGATCTTGTTTCACTGTAATTTAGTATTTGTTAATACTTTTACATTAACTTGGTTGTCAATCAAGTGTTATATCACTATTTTTTATGATGTACTTCATGTGTAGGCCATTTCTTTATGGTATAAGTATCTGGATACAATGTTGCTAGTCATTCTCTTTGTTTTCTCGTGATTTTCTCCGCTTATCAATGTGTAGTTGAAACTTTAAAGCACAAAGCCTAGAGGAGCCTTTGTTATCAAGTGACATCTGAAAACAATGATCACTAAACTGTCCGTTACTAATAAGCCATTGGCTGTGATTGTTTCTTGCAGAATAGTAATTTGTCGACTGCTTTAACCAGAATTAATGGCCTTCTTTGTTTTTTTGTTTTCTTTTTTTCTTTTGCCCCCTAATTTCTTTTACAGACGAACTCGTGCCGTGTTTGATGTGGCACTCAAGGTTCACTACAAAGTACAGCAAAGGGATATAGAAGTTGGTCGAAATCTTGGAAACTGGATTTTACGATGGCTTGATCGAATGAAACCATCGGCTCAGATCCGAGGTCCTTCACCTGAGAAACTCTCTAATGGTGCCAGCTCAAACCTGAGCATGACAAAGCGGGTATCGAACTCCGCACAACTGAAAAGTTCGGGGAACACCCAAACATCAAGAAACCAGGAATCGGACAGGCATCTATTTACCTCTTACAAGAATGTTTGGCCTAAACCATTTGCCAGCGTCTCCGTGATGCGAGTGCCAAAGCCTATTGGTACTTCTATGACCCAGTATAGGCACTTGTGTGTCAATGGCGTTGGAGCATTAGGATCAAATTACACCAAAACTAGGTTTGAGGGAGTTATTAGGAGGGATATAATGCAGTGGATGCAACAAAACTGACCTGGAAAGATTTTTTTCTTTTTTTTTTTTTTCTCTAGTATCTTATGGAATAAGAGAAAGATGAGATCGAACTATTTTGGGGGTTTTTTGGATGTTGTTCCTTTGATGCAATGCAGGGGATCCCTGTGGGGCTGAGTGCTTATACTCTTAAGACGACACCAGTTGTTTCTTTGTTTCACAAAGAGAGTTATTTCTTCTCTTGGTTTCTTGTCTTTGGAGAAGTTTCTTCTTTTTTGTTGAGAAAACGGAGGTGTATCTGGTTAAAGGTGTGCTTAATGTGTTTTTTAATGTTTTTCTTCCTATTTTTTTGAGGGGGAAAACATGTAGAAAATGATGGTTTTGTAACTTTTGTTTACTCTTCCTGTTGCAAAGAGTTGTTTAAACGTTCAAAGAAGCTGCTTGGTGTGTGGTGTCTAATGACCGACCATGATAAAATGCTTCATTTCCAGAAGTAGAAGCTATAAAGACAGCATTCGGTTGCATTCTTTCAAAAGAAAACTAGATGCCACTGTCGATTGTTTATTAACATGAGTGGCGGCGAAAGAAGATGTACCCTGATTCTCCAATTATACACATCGTCTATTCTTTTTGTTAATAAAATTGCCGCGTGTCATGCAATAAGGTTCATTTTATTGTTTAAATAATTTATGTAATTTACAAAATTGGGTATAATGTTAAGCGGAAAAAAAAAATAAAACATTAAAATGAAATTGCAACTGGCTATGTTAAAAATTAATTTATCGATAATAAACTTGTTTATTATTTTCAATGTATAAAGATATAATTAAAGTATTTAGGAGAGTGGTTTGAAACATTTTTGTTTCAAAACATTAGAGTATATGAGAGATTATATTGTAGCTATTTTTTTTGCATGTAGTTGTTGAAAGCTTTACACTGTGTACAGCTTGAATTGATGAGTTTCAACCATTGTAAAAAAATGCTATAAACATTCCAATAATTATCAAGTTGATTTCGTGACATGTATTTCACTGTTGGTACAAACTCTCCCATCTATTTTTGACAAAAGAAGATAAGGATTCATGCATGACATGCTTGTAATGACGCCCTTCCAACTCATTGCCAATTGGCACACCGTGGTTTAAGAGTGGAGTTGAACTGTCCAGTATGAAATGAGCAGATTGAAGATTCTACTCATGCTTTCTGGCACCATCACAGGGCCCGGGAAGTGTGGGAGAGTAGTACTCTATGGGCTCTATTGAGCAAATTTTCTGGAGGGCCGTCGTACCCACTATGCTCTTTTGTGGCTGAACGTGGGAGAGTTGTAGATGTTGAAGTCTTTTGCATGATCCTTTGGTCAATTTGGCTTGACAGAAATAAGGTAGTTCAAGGAGGGCAGCTTGATGGTATTGGCAGGTCTTTCGAGTGTGTCGGTAGATTACTTGGAGACTATCAGATGTGTGCCTCCGTTGATATGCCTAAGCCTCACAGTCCTAGCAGTTCAAAATAATTTTGGGAGCCGCCTAAGGAAGGGGTGGTCAAAGTCAGTGTCGATGCAGCGGCCAAGGATCATTTGGACTTCATAGGGATCGGCATCTGTGTTCGAGATTGTAAGGGAGTTGTGTGGGGTTCAGCGGCAATCAGAGTGGCAAGGAAGCACTCGCCTTTTTATTGCCAAGTGTTTTGCTGCAAGGGAGGGTGCTCGTTTTTGTTGTGCAGGTGGCTTTAAGGAACGGGTGATCAAGTCGGATGCTTGTCATGTGGTTCATTCATCACTAAACATGTTCGAATTGCTACCTCACAGGCAGATTGTGATGCCGTTTGCTACGTTTCTCATCTTGGGCATATGATAGCTCATAATTTAGCCAATTATGTTCGTACTTGTTCTTGTGATTCTGTTTGGGTTGGTATATCGCATACTTTCGTTGGCTCTTTTGTAATTTCTGACATTAATAATAATCAATAAGGGTCAATATTTACTTTAAAAAAAAAAAAAACTCTTCCTTTTATTTTTTTAATAAATTACACCGACACCCCTGCTTTTTACCTAAATTACAAAAACATCCCCAGACCAAAACTGATCATATTGATACTCCCTGACTATTTGATAATATTACAGAATGACCCTCTTTGTTACTCGAAGGTGAGGGTTGACTGTCGAGTTGATCGTTATAGACGGGTTTTCCTACAATTAAATTGTTGAAATACCGAATCAAGAAATCGGGAACTTGGGCCCTCAAATCACCGTTAGATGGACCTGTCTACTCGGAAATGCACACAAGTTTAGTATTAAATGAAAGAAATAAAACAGAAATAGAAGAACACGCCAGATTTATAGTGGTTCACTCTGTTAATGAAGAGCTATGTCCACTGTAGTTTACTATCAAGTTTTCTTCGTACAAATTGTAATGTTACAAGAAAATCGGAATAGATGAGAAAATAATCGGGCAGAGTTTCTGTCTCTCTTTTTCTCTGTTCCCCCTTCTGAAGCTACATTTCCCTTATATATAGACTATGGAATTGAAACGTGGTCATTAACCGTCAGGTGGAGTAGAATAATGCTTTATCAATAACTGTAATACTGAGACACGTGTCAGATGATGATTTGCTGTAGAAACCACTACTTCCTCATATTCCGGTCCTGTACTTAACGTGTGTTAACCGTTAGAACGTGCTATCTGTCGAACCGATACGAACGATACCCTGAAAGAATCGAATAGTTGGTTCGAGGAACCAATTTCAACGAACGAATCGAATAATTGATTCGATCGTGTGACCTGTTCGAGTCGCTTGATCAACATTGTCAGGCCGCCAGGGCCAATGGTCAATTTGGGCCTGTCCAAATTGTACCCCAACAATCGTTAATTTTTTAAAAAATATAAAATATGTCCTTCCATTTATCAAAAAACGTTTTTAAATTGTAATACATCATGGAATGATGTTTTTACCCCTTTTTGTTATTAAAAAATAGTATAAACAATTTGCACCCTACACAAATTTTTTTTTTTGTTTCTTGAAAAATCTATTTTTGATAGTAATATTATTGAAAAATTCACATTTGTAAACTTTAAATGATGTAAATATTCTTCATCCCATAAAATGTTTTTTTCTTTTCTTTTTTTTTTCTAAAGATAACAATTATGTCCAAAATAAAATAAAATGTAAAAGTTAAAGTTACATAGTCTAAAAAAAATCTACATTTAATTCCTCAAATATACAGTATCCGTATACGTATTTTCAATTCTATAAAATAAAAAACAAATATAAAATTTAAAAATATATTCAAAAACCAAAAAAATTCTCACTTTCCCTTATTTTTCATAAAAGATTAAAAATATAACAAAATTATAACACAAAATAAATGAAAAAATGATTTTGTTAGAAAAAATAAAAATCAAATTTAAAATTTTTGAAAATCTTAAAAATAAAATTAAAATGTAAAAGAAAAAACATACTCTATCTCCCTCTCCCTCCTCTCTCTTGGTCTGGGTGAGGCGGGAGGATAGGTGAGTTGTTTGATTTTTGGGTTTTTTTTTTTCCAAGTCAATGGTTAAAATTTAGTTTTCTAGATCAATGACTAATATTAAACATTATATTTTTGTCATTTCTAATAAAAAATTAACAGAGTTATTTTTAGGAGATGTTAGTATGATTAATTTTAGTGTAAAAATATCTATGTAATTTTATACGGTGTTTGGCTAGTATTGAGAACTGTATTTACTGTAGCATGTGAAAGTTTTATACTATAGTAATTTTTTTTCTTTTTACTATAACATGTGAGAACTTTACAATGTTTATAACTAAGTTTGTAGTTCACACTATCCTTAAGGAAACACTCTCTTAGTAAAACATTAGTAAAACATAAGAAATGTTAATGTAATAAATTATTCATTTTTCATTCATTCCAAATTTGTTAACCAGACCCAGAGATAGGCGTAACCAAACGGGAATGAAGAATATTTACATCCGTGCAGCCAAACAGCCTGCTTTTGCAGTTGGTGTCATTTTCCCAGCTTTCCGTTTTGCTTTTCCTCGTCGACGACGTCGTCTGTCTGTCTGCTCCTCTCTCTCTCTCAAGTAGCTGCGTCGTGGATCTTCGGTCCTGATCGATAAGAGGTGAATTTCGAACGATCTTCATTGTAATCATATGTTTTTCTTTTCTCATTTCTTCAAAAATTTCGGAATTTCTTAAATTTGTTTGAGGAATTGAACCAAATAAGTATGTATATGTTATTCATAGGAAAATATCAATATTTGATAGAATTTTAGAAAAACCAACTTCTCTTTGCCTCTAATGCTTCATACGTCTCAATACTTCCGTGTGATTTAGCAAATTTTTAGAGAACATTGTTCCGCTATTATTTATTTATTTATTATTTTCCCGTTTATGCATAATCAGGGTTTTAAGAATTTTAGGAATTTGTGTTTGTGAAGGAAAATTCATAGTATGGAGATTTTTTTTTTTATTTTTTTTTTTGAAGTCTCATGAATTAATGACAATGATTGTGGGAAGAGGGAGGGAGGGATGATTGTTATTGGTGCACAATGGTCATCAGATTTAGTGGTCTGAAGAGAATGTAAAACTTTTTCACATTTTAGAAAGATTTATCTCATTAACTGAAAATGTGCCTGCCTTTCATGGCACCTGATTTAAATTTTACATTTGGATGTTACGTTTCTCAGTCTGAAATGAATGTTTGTGTTTGCGAACCAAGCTCCGATATCAAAGCTCCAATTGTCACATCGTAAAGCTCTCATATGCTATAATGTAAAGCAAAAATATGCTACAGTGTTTAAGTTCAACTCAGGTTCTAACTTAGTTCCCAAACACTTTCATGTGAACTTTACAGAACTAGGGGGCTTATGCCCAAAAAGAGAAGCATTGGAAGGAAGATGTCTAATTACAAGTTTTTAGAAACTTAATGAAGAGTTTTTTGTGACTTGTAAAATGAATGTGTAGACTTGTGTTGCTAATGTACATGGCTATGTGCAGTAGGACGCTGTTTGCGCGAGTTTTTTATTTTTTTTTTAAAGAAGATTGCATATTTCTACTGGCTCATGAGCAGCTTTCAGCAACTGTTTGTTAACATTTTCCCTGTGAGGCGAGTTCTTTTATCAAATCCATTGGTGTTGGATGGTTTTACTCAAATATTGTTCTATTTTTTACTCACCCAATTTATATTTCCCTCTTTACATTTGTTCTCATGCTAAGTTTTTTTCCATGCATTTGATTTTTTTATATCTCAAATTATTTTCTGAGAATTTTTGGTTGCTTGAATTAGGAATGTGCGAAACCCAATATTTGGAATCCTAACCCTATGTTTGCCTTTTAAATGCTTTCTGTTGTGTGTGATTTAGATGTAAGGCGCATGCCTTAATTTTAACTTATCAGTTTCAACTCAAATAGTATAAGGCTCTCGTATACTGCAATGTAAAGCAAAAGTTTGTTAAAGTGTAAAGCTCTTATACGCTATAATATTTTCAGTCCTAACTCACTTCCCAAACACCCTTAGGCAAGCTTTTGTTGCTAATGTACATGGCCATGTATGGTACGACATTGGTTGGATGAGATTTTTTTTTAGCAGATTGCATATTTCTACTGGCTAATTAGTAGCTTTTAGCAACTATTGTTGACACTTCCTTTTGAGGCAAGTTTTAAATCAAATCCGTCAGTGGTGGATAGTTTGACTCAAATGTTATTTTATTGTTTACTCGCCCTATTTATGTTTCCGTCTTTACATTTGTTCTCATGCTAAGTTTTTTTTTTTTTTTCCCATGCATTTGAAGTTTTTATATCTCAAATTATTTTCTGAGAATGTTTTGGTTGCTTGAAATAGGAATTACATGGAACCCAATATTTGGAATCCTATCGTTCCCTTTGAAATGTGTTTTGTCGTGTAGGATTAGATACAAGCCTTTGCAATTGTACTTGTGAACGATTACTTTGAGTGTTTGATACTCTATGCAAGATGCTCATCTTCATTTTAATCCTATCAACAGGCAGTAAAGCCAGGAATATCAGAATGGAATTGGCAGACAGGGCAGTTGGTTTCTTATTATCGCTCATCAGTCTCTCTATGTTCACTTATTACACATTTTGGGTCATCATCCTTGTAAGTTCACCTTTCTCTAACATTTTAGCCTTTCTCAGTAACAAGGATTGCATTCTTATTCCTTTTTTAACTTGCTCTTTTTTTTTTTCATTGTCATATCATGTTTCAGCCGTTTGTCGACAGCGATCACTTCATCCAACAGTTCTTCCTACCTCAAGAATATGCGGTATTAATACCCGTATTTGCCGGCGTGGTGCTTCTCTGCTTCTTATGGATATTCATTGGACTGGTGATGCTCAAATCAAAAAAAAAGAAAGCGTAATGCGAGTGTTTCTTCTGTCTTTTACAGGATGTTTCATTCTTTCCTTGAGCACATCTTTAACATCTAATTGAGGTACTTTCATGTCTGCATATGTTTCAATCTCGACTTTTAAGCTCTTTTTTCATACAACTATGAATAGGAAAATATATGAATATAGAAAAGAAAGAAAAGAATGTGGCTAAATGCTGTTGTGATTTTAGTTGTAGGTTTAACGTTGTATTTCTGCTATTCTGAGAGCAAACTGCTGCCTTGTTTATGTTGTTGGAAAATCCGACTTCATGGAGGTATTACAAGTGAAAATTCCATCTTCATTATATTTTCTCCCTAATAACCTACACAATACTCGCAAAATATGCTCTTTTTTTTCCCTTTTGTTGAAGTGTCCGTGCCAAATGGTAACATTTTTTGTTTTCTTCATCAGCCTTGATTTATGCTGGTTATCTCCAAATTATTAATATGCAAAGTTAAAGTGCCAAACAAATAGAAAATAAAGCTATAGGAGTATAATATACGAACACTTATTAGATCAACCAAAATCCCTCCAAAATACAACGGTTAACTGTTGTTTGGATTGGAAAAATTTGAGTTAGGACCTCAAACCAATTTTAAGTGAAAAGGTTTGCATATTTGGAAACGAGGAAGATTATTTTGCCAATCCAAACACCATAGGGAGGGAGGGAATAGCGTGAGATCGTATGCACAACTCTCAATATCTAACAAGTTCTTTTTATGGGTCCCTAATGGCATGAGTAATTATGTTTCACAAAAACTCCTGAGGACGAATTATTAAGTTAGATTTTTGCTGTGAGTAACAACGTTAGAAAGCGCTGACGGGTACCCGCTCCCAATAGCGTGGGTATTAAGGATCATGGCGGGGCATGGGCAGAGATTTTTTTTTTTTTTTTGCCTACTTTTAGGAGGGTATGGGGCTGAGGACAGGTCCCGACCCATCTTGTTTCGTTTACATGCCAAGTTAAAAATAGTGTCTTCCATGATTGCCAGTTGTGAAATGGTAGACTTTTTTTTTTTCTTTTTTGAGTATTTGTTTCTGATCTTTCTATAATAAGACCTCATATCGGTTTTTTTAATGGTTGGATCTGATCAATATCACATTGAAACAAAAAAATAGAACATAGTTCTTTTAATACAAATTTAAAGTTTGAAAAACAAAAACATGTGATATTGCATCTTTTTAAGGTTACACAACAGAAATTCCCTTTGTTTTCGATGTGTGAAATTGATGACAATTGTTAAATTTAGATGAGAACGCACTCATGCCATATGAGTGAGTTTGAAATCCATGTGCTAAAATTTTGGATGACTACACAAAGGCGTGTTCTGTCGAAATTCTACCTATTATTGTTGAATTCGAAGCATTGTATAACACTTTTGGGCCTGTTTGGCACAGCTTCTGTTTGTGCTTTTAATTAATAGAAGAAGAAAAATAAAAGTTCAGTAAGTGTTTAAAATCATATATTTAAAAGAGCTTTAATAGGTCAAAATAGTTTCGATTATTTTAAAAGTTACAAAAATGTTATATCTAAGCTTATAATGTAGTTTTGATACTCTAATACAAGTTTTAAGTCCATTATCAGAAGTGCTTTTTTGATAAACTATATTTTATGGCTTTGATAGAAAGCAATTTTGAAGAGCAAAAGCTCTTCTGACATCTTATCTAAACACTTCTAGAAACAGTTTTTGAATTTAAGAAACCAAAAACACCTTTTAAAAAGCCTTCCTAAATAGACCCTTTATCAAGTCTAATAAATACTATTAGTGATAGTGGCATGACGTCAAAAAGATAACCTATTAGGCCTCTCTCATTTATCATCCAAACATTAATTCCTCTCGTTCGTCAAAAGCTGTTGTTATGACTCTTACTAGGCCTATCGAATATAATTTGTGTCCTTCATATTTACACTCTTTAGATGGGGTCAATTTGACAAATACCACTTTTGAGGTATTTTTTTTTAAGTTCATCACTTGCATGACAAAATTTAAAACATACTACTTCCAAAGAATGTGAAGACAAAATTGATCCTTAAGCATTTTAGGTTAGGGAAGTAAATATATGTTGTCTAATGGTAATTTGGTATTTTTAACTAGGAAAATAACGTGAATCAAAAGAAAAGAAAAAAAAAATAATAGAGCACAATAATGGTAATAAAAAGTGGTACACTTAATTTACTCCCTTTAGATGGTAATAAACCAAAGCATGAGCCATGTTCCCTTTCCGTTTTACATGTGGTCTCAATAGATTTATCTTAATGTCGTAAAAACACTATCGGTCATCTTTTTGATTAGCAAAAAAAAAAAAAGTTCAATCAATAATTTTCAATAAAATGAAAAGTTTGGAGCAATTAGCCAATTTGTCAAATAGATTTAGAGATAAAAAAATAAAAAAATAAAATTTTTCTAATACTAGGAGTGCATTTAGTAATACAGTTAAAAGCAAAAGTTATGAATCAATTTACTATAGCATATGAAAGCTTTGCACCGTAACTTATTTTTGCTGCACACTGTAACATGTAAGAGCGATATACTAAAATGATATAGTTGAAACGACATAGTTAAATGCTCTCTAGACCTGTAGACCATTATTTTTCTTTTTCTTTTTTAATTAATTAATAAACAAACAAATATAAACTACTTGGAACATGAACCATGTTCCCTTTCAGTTTCACATATAGTCTCAATAGGTTTGTCTTAATTGCATAAAAACATTATTGATCATCTTTTTGATTAGCCAAAAAAAAAAAAAAGTTCAATCAATAACCTTTAGTAAAATTAAAGTTCAGAGCAACAAGCTAATTTGCCAAACAGATATAGAGGTCAAACAAAAAATAAAGAAAAATTTTCTGATACTGGGAGTGCGTTTAGTAACACAATTAAAAGCAAAAGTTAAGAATTAATTTTCTGTAATATTTGAAAGCTTTACACTGAAACTTTTTTTTACTTTCACACTGTAGCATGTAAAAGTGATATACTATAATGATATAGTTGAAATGACATAACCAAATGCCCTCTAGACACCTAGACCATGATTTTCTTTTCCATTTTCAATTAATTAATAAGTAAGCTAATATAAACTACTTGAAACATGAACCATATCCCCTTTTTGGTTTCACATGGAGTCTTAATAGATTTGTCTTATGCCATAAAAACACTATCGATCATCTTTTTCATCAGTAAAAAAAAAAGTTCAATCCATAACTTTTAGTAAAGTTAAAAGTTTAGAGCAAGTAGCTAATTTGTCAAATAGATTTAGAGATCAAACAAAAAATAAATAAAATTTTTCTAATACTAATAATGCGTTTGGTAGGAAGGAAAGAAAATGAGAAGGAAATGAAAATTATAAAAGATGGAAAACTAAAAAGAAAGAAAGTATTTTAGTTTTCTTTTTAGTTGTTTGGTATGATAAGAAGGAAAGAAAATGAATTTACTTCTATGTGTTTGGTTTTGAAGGTAAAACCTCAAGGATGGAAAAATTATAATCAATATAATTACTTTTTTACCCAACACAATCAATACAATTCTTCACTTTCAATTTTCACAAAAAGAAAAAAGAAAAATTCAACATTCTCTTTAATTTAAGAAGACAACAAAACATAAAATCAACAGGTGAGATATTCAACTATAAATTAACAACAATTTAAATAAATTTAGACTATATACTTTTATCAATATTTAATAATAGAAATTGTAAAAAATAAGCTTTTTGACAAAAAGATAGAAAATTTATGATGAAGATATAAGGTGTAGTGATTGGTGAAGGTTTGCAAGGGAGAGAACTAGTTAGGAAATAAAACGTGATATGTGCTGAAGATTCATGAAGTATAGGAGAGAAAGTAATTACCAGATTTTTTTCGTATAATTTTTATGGATAATTTTGTAATTTTGTCTTGTTTATATAACCGATAATCTTTTCCATCCAATAATCCGTCCAATTTTAAGAGAAGAAAATATAATAGAACCTACTTGGTAGTTTTTCTATCTCATTTTCCTTTCCATTCAAACTTCTCTTCTATCAAACACTTTCATCTATCAATTTTCATTTTAAAATTTCTCCACTATTTTTTTTCCATCTAATTTTCTTTTACACCAAACAAAAACTAAAAGTATGTTTAACAATACAAATAAAGCCAAAAGTTAAGAATTAATTTAATATAATATATAAAAATTTTATATTTATTTTTATTACACACTGTAACATATAATAATAATGTACTATAATAATATAATTGAAACGATGCGGCCAAATGCTTTAGGCCGGTAGACATTGATTTTTCCTCCCCTTTTTTTTTTTTAAATTAATGAATAAATAAAAAAATATAAACCACCCGAAACATGAATTTGATTTACGGAAACAAGCCACGAGTCCAGGCCACGATACAGAGATCTTCCTTCTTTCCACAACTTGAGAGGGACAGACGTTGCAGTCGCATTGGCGGAAAAACGACAAAAATAAGGCCAAGGCAATGGCTCTGCTCTTCTTTATCTCTCCTCCACTCTCTTCTTCCTTCTTCTCCTCCCCAAACCCTACCAAACAATCCCTCCCATTCCTTTCCTCACTCTCTTCTTCTTCTTCTCTCTCCCTCCCAGTCCGCTCCATAACCAGACCTCTCCGCCTCCGCTCCCTCCGCCCCCGCTCCTCTCTCTCCGACGACGAAGAATCTTGGGGCAAAGACCCGCCCAAGGTCACCGACGAATGGGGCCAGAAATCCGACCCCGAGCCTGAGTCCTCCTACACGAAGATTTCGAACTCGGACGAGTGGGGGAAAGATAGCCACGTTGGAGGAGGAGGAATCAGCAATGGCGGTGGTGTAGGTAATAACGGCGGAAATGGTGTGACTGAGACCGAGACTGAGACCAAAGAGGAGTTGGTGAAGGAGAAGCTTCTGGAGCTGAAGAGGTGTTTGGTGGACAGTGTGTATGGGTCTGCGTTGGGGTTCCGGGCGAGGTTGGAGGAGAGAGCGGAGATTCTTGAGCTCGTCAACCAGTTGGAGGCTTTGAACCTCACGTTGGCGCCGACTCAAGCACCGGAACTTCTTGATGGCAACTGGGTTTTGTTGTAAGTTTGATTTTGTTTTCTCATGTCATTTGTAATATGCAAAGGCTCAATGATGTCTTTAGTATGTCATGTTGTTTGCATAATGTTATTTGAAATGCTATTTACTTTTTGTTTATACATCTTAACATGCAAAAATAAAGTCTTAATGTTTAAATAATTTAGAATTAATAGTGTTGTAATTAGGAAACTCTTCATTTTTACTTCCTGCGTTTTGAGGTTATCAAAAACTTATATCTTGTGTTTTGGACTAGTTACACCTTTATTCTTTCAAATTGTCAATTTATGTTTAATCTATGCAATATCTTGATCAACTAACCATTTTGACTTGTGAAATTTTGAGAATAGCTTTAACCGTAAATCATAAATTCTGTTTGGTTAGGCATTGGAGTAATATGTCATTAACCAGTTAGGGTGTTCTCTAAATTTCATAAGTTGAAATAGACAGTTGACCAAGAAGCTTTATATATTAATCATAAATTGGCAATATGAAAGAATATAATATGGCTTCGGCTGCTCGGCATAGATTGGTAATATGAAGGCATAAACGTGCAACATTTCCAAATGTAGGGTGTTTAATAACCTCAAAATGCAGGGTAAAGTATAAATGTCCCTTGTAATTACTAAGTAAAAAATTCAACACAAACCGATAGCAACCAAATGCCAAAAATTAGTCATGTGTTATACTTGGTATTCAATTTGACACTTTCATATGCCAAATTCTACATTAAATTTAACATTTTATTGAAGAACAATTTTCTTATCCAAATGCCAAATTTTAGTGTTAGAATAAATATTTGGCATTGCATTAGAGGTGCTCTAATGTTGCTGAACTTGTGATATTGTCTCTGTTGTGTGAGAGGAATTGGACTTTATGGTTTGAAATTTGAATATGTGGTCATGGTCATTAAATAAATCTGGGATCATATTACATCAGGGTGCTTATTGAGTGAGAAATGTATGAATATCTTGTTTTGTTGGATGTGAATTTTTAAGTTTTGAGCAATATGTAGATAGGGGGGTAATAGCAGATAGTTTCAGTGGGGGAACAGCTTCTTAATAAATGAAATGGTTTGAATATCTGCACAATTATTTGGGAACATAGAAATGAGTTGGTCTTCTAAATCTTAAATTGAGGAACTGGAAAAGAACGAAGAGGTGGTGGCAAAGGGCGGAAGAGTTGTGGATATGCGTCATTGCCTTCGAAAATATTTGGGGGTGCACAACCACCTTATATAAAATATTGGTCTGGGTGTTTAGTTTACAGTATACTCGCAGAAACTTTGTTCCAAAAAGTAGATGGAAGATCAGGGTTATGGAGCTGTGGAAATAGTTTTTGCTTGAAAGTTGGCTTTAGGTTTCAATGGTTGTGTTGTGCATTGTTACTGACTAGCATTTTGATGCATGCCAATGAAAATCATGTCATAAATGTGGAATGTTTGCCCTATATGAGTTTCATTTCTTGTCCTCTCTTTTAGTTTATTTTGTTTCGTTTTCTTTCCTTTGAATTTTGGCAACCGAATCTTATTCTAGAATTCATTATGATATAGTGTACCTGTTGATGGAATGTTTTATAAATTTTAATCTATTTTTTTATGGATGACGACAATTAGTCAAATGTATGGCAATTCATGCAACCGAGATGTTTTTATGAAACCATCCCCATCTTCTACTTATGCAACAAAGTGGCTTATGAAGCTGCTTACTATTGGGCTTTCTTTTATGGTTGTACCTTGATGTAGGGGAAGTTTGCCCCCATGTGGCAACTACTCTTTTAGGGGATTTTTAATGAAGTCCCGGGTTCGATTTGAGCGCAGAAAAAATATGTCCTTATGTCAGTGATCATGCTTATTAGTATCTGTCCCAGTGTGGCACTGGAAGAGATTATTTCTATCGGTGCATCCATAAAGTCCTCAAAAGGAACTAATGTGTAAAATTTTAAAAGTGGTAAATTGGAAACCAACCCTGTTTGGCAGTGGTTTTAACCACTCAATTTCCACCACAAACTCAGTTATGAACAGTGTAAAGCTCTCACATACTACAGTAACAATAAAAAAAAATTGTTACAGTATAAAGCTCTTACATGCTACAGTAAAAGTGGTTCTAACCACTGGTTCCCACCACTCTTCCAAACACCCTACAAGTCTTGAATGGTTGTGGGAAATGAGCTTGTGTGATTATTTTCATACTGGCGTCTTGGAAATAACTGGTTTAGTGGCCTGTTTAAAACATATTGCACGGTTCATGCTATTGTCTATTTCTTTTTAATTTGTTCCTCCTTAGTCTCCTTTTATTATTATTATTTTTTTTTCATTTGTTTATTTCTTTTGAACACTCCTTTGGATTTCTGATTAATCAGGTACACTGGATTTTCTGAGTTGTTGCCACTTTTGGCAGCAGGTTCCACGCCATTGTTGAAAGTGGAGAAGATAAGCCAGTCAATTGATACCAGCAATCTCACTATTGTGAACTCAACCACACTGTCCAGCCCCTTTTCAACTTTCTCTTTCAGTGCAACTGCTACTTTTGAAGTTCGCAGTCCCTCCAGAATACAGGTTATCCCTAGTTCACTTGCTTGGTGTCTGACTGAATGACATTCTACGTGGACAGAATTTTCTATGGTGAAGAAGTAAATAAACAAAGACATAATGAACGAACGAATGAATTAATGAGAACCTAATTATTTGATCATCCATACAGGTTTAAGCAGTGAGACCAAGAAACCTTTCTTGATTATGTGGAGGCGTTGATCAATTTTACTGCATTGGCTTAGATGATTGATTTTAACTTTCTAGCGAATAACTTTAACAACATGTTCAGGTTCAATTCAAGGAAGGTTCCTTTCAACCTCCAGATATAAAGTCTAGTATTAATCTCCCCGGAGAAGTGGATATCTTTGGGCAGAAAATCAACCTGTCTCCTTTGCAGCAAATACTCAATCCTATTCAGGAGGCTGTGGCGAATATTTCACGGACTATTTCAGGTCAGCCACCTCTAAGGCTTCCCATTCCAGGTGAGAGGACCAAGTCCTGGCTTCTCACAACATACCTTGATGAGGATTTTCGAATCGCAAGAGGGGATGGTGGTCTCTTTGTGCTCGCTAAAGAAGGAAGTCCTCTTCTATATCAGTAGCCAGGTACATTATACCGTGCTGTTTATGCAAAAAATTACACATGTGAACTCTTTCTCTCTCTCTCTCTCTCTCTCTCTCTCTGACTTTCATCTGCATGGAGAGAAGGTATTGGTGATACACTTATCTTGTATATTACTGTATTTTTTGGACAAAATAAATCACTGTTACAAGTTCAGGGTAAAGAAGGCTAATATTAAACGATAACTGTTAGTAATTTATGCATATATGTTCCATCTCTCAATTTTTTTTGCATGCATGAAAGAAAGATCTAATCCCTTCAAAAAAAAGATCTAACAAGGATTTTTAACGAATATTAAAGCAGGTTTGCTTGATATTGGTTATCCTTACTCATCAAGGCATATTTTTAAACGGTTTCTCAATTAAAATGGCTTGACATTTACTAGTTACATTTCTCTTTTGCATGAAAGAAATGGTGTTACGTGCATTTCTATCTATGGTTTCTAGGTACACAATGTTTCTAGCGAACCAACTTTTCATTTTAGTCTGTCTTACTAATTCGGGGAAGCAGCAGTGTTATTCTGACCAATGTAATCATGGTTTTAAGAACTTAACCTTTTGTTCGTTTCAAGGGTTTGAACCAAAAAGTTTGAATTTAAACCCCTTTTTTGCTACCATGTTCTCTCTCTAAAATTTAAACAAAATTTGAATGTTTTTGTTCAAACCCATGAACAAAAATGTTTAAGGTGAGCTTAAGCAATCAGAAATTGGCATTTTCATTGATCAATTACATCCTGCTATTCTAGTGATTATATAGATCTATATATATGTGCATATATTTTTAGCATTTCAACTCTAGGAAGAAGGAAATCTCCCACAAATCCACAAGTCCAGGATTACATTTGAATGTGCTGCAGGTTAAAGGGTCAAAGATCTTACCGGTTCTACCCTTCTGGAGAAATTAGTGCCTTGCTGTTTAGCTTCACAAGCAATGCTAGCATATAGAGACAATTCTCAAACAAATATAAATGGGTTTCCATTTCTTTACCTTATGGTTATTCTCCCTTTTCTGGAATGGTCTTGTGAAAACCTCAAAATTTCGGATCTCTGCTTTTGTCTTTGGTAACTAGTTGCTAATGCCTACTCCTTTGGGAAGAAAAAAGAGAATGTGTCGAATTTTGTCTCAGCCCTGGATAGGAGAGAGGGCTCTAGAACAACTGGATTTGCTATTTGCTGATGGATTTTTAGAACCCGTTTAGGAACATGATTCTAATTAAAAGGTTTTGTTTCAAATCAGTTTTCTTACAGTTTTTTTCTCACAAAATTTGAATTACTGCAGTGTTTTAAGTTCAAACTCTTGGTTTATTTATGTTCTCAAATGGGCTTAATGTGTATCATGCTTACTATGTAATTATTACGCAAATTGTAGCAAATATCATTTTTTCAAAACGAATTGTAGTAAATATTAAGTTTTAAAATATTTGTAGTAAATAACAAATTTATGGTGTAAATAGTTTATTTATTGTGTAAATAAATTTACTCTTTTGTTCCTTTTTCTCTGAGGCACTTTTTTTAACGGTTGGCTTCAAAATTAGTTGTACCAAATCATATTCAAATAAAAGCAAAAATAGATCCAACCACAGTTGATAACAACTTTTTTAATCAAATGAGTTCCCAAAAAACTCAAAAGCTGAAGAACTTTACTTGGAAAAAAAAAATTAAAAAAAAAACCACATAAAAGAAGAAAAAAACAATACAAAAAAATTTTAAAAAAAAAGAACTCCGGCAATCCCTTGTTAGAGCTGTTGTAATGATCATGACCTTGCCTTCGTGTCATCCTCGTCTTCACTGCTGCTCTTGTCAAACACCTTTCCTTGGATCCGGTGGCATCGTCTCCATTCAACTATGATTCACGACCTATAGCTCGCAATAGGCACGACGAGAATCATGACTCCCAATGGTGTGACTTTTGTATGACCCACAATGGTTGCAACCAGACGATATCACAGCCTTCGTGACAAGTTCGTGACGAATCCATGAGTCGACACGGAGATCGTCGTAAGGTTGTGATGAAATCGCACCATATGACCCATAGTGGTCGCACCCCTCCCAACACAATAGTCACAATAAAATCACGACCAATGATAATTGTATCTTGTTACCACGACAATGTTGTCGTGATTTAAGACCACTTTTAACCCCTGTTAGCAACAATGGTGGCAAAAAAAAGGGCAGGTCTGTCCTCAGTTTTTTTTAAAGAATTTTCAGTTTTGAGTGTTTTTATAAATCCGTGTGCATTAGCTCATTAAACATAGGATGTACTTGTTTATTTTTTACCATTAGATCTAGATTGTGTGAACTAAGAAAAACGTTCTCATTGATCAGGGTATACCGTACGGACATGGAGGTCTAAAATGTTCTTGCTTCTTTTTTTTTTTTTTTAATTGAAACAAATTAACACAAAGAGCTGTCATTTTTCAATGTGTAGAGTTGGAAATTTGGAATAGAGGGAGGGAGAAATGATTCCAAAAAGACGCCACATGCCCCTCTTAGACTAGAAACCATATAAGTCAATTTTTTTCTCCAAACATTAACAGAAATATCAAATTAGAAATTCAAAGAAAATAAATAAGTCGAGTATGATTCATTAATGAGATACGTTTTTTTTGTTGTTCCGGTGGTATAATCACTATTACAACCATAGTAGGGACGCCTCCCTGATTTTGCATTATCAATTCCTACCCTTTCTTGTCTTGTTTACTTCTCAAACTTTCAGATGGCCCCTTT
>CAMOHE010048444.1:31547-41935 GCA_946598075.1 Artocarpus hirsutus
AACTTAAGTTAACAATCAAAAACAATTTAGAATAATTAAAAATCACTAAAAGAGTAAATCAACACAAAGTTTTCTTAATTTTCACAAAATAATCAAATTAAGTTTAAAACACTCATCATGGCACACTAATTCACCATTTAATATTCTAATTACATTTAATTAACTTCGGGGTGTTACATGTTTATTTTTTACCATTAGATCTAGATTGTGTGAACTAAGAAAAACGTTCTCATTGATCAGGGTATACCGTACGGACATGGAGGTCTAATATGTTCTTGCTTCTTTTTTTTTTTTTTTTTTTTTTTTTTAAGTTGAAACATATTAACACAAAGAGCTGTCATTTTTCAATGTGTTGGAGTTGGAAATTTGGAACAGAGGGAGGGAGAAATGATTCCAAAAAGACGCCACATGCCCCTCTTAGACTAGAAACCAAACAAGTCAATTTTTTTCTCCAAACATTAACAGAAATATCAAATTAGAAATTCAAAGAAAATAAATAAGTCGAGTATGATTCATTAATGAGATACGTTTTTTTTGTTGTTCCGGTGGTATAATCACTATTACAACCATAGTAGGGACGCCTCCCTGATTTTGCATTATCAATTCCTACCCTTTCTTGTCTTGTTTACTTCTCAAACTTTCAGATGGCCCCTTTGTCAGACACCTAAAAAAATGAGTTAAGTTAGTTAATAAAAGAAGAAAAAAAGAGTTCGAAGTACTTTTGTGCTGGATCGGGATCAGGTACGTCTGTAGACGGCACAGACGGCCCCTACTCCTCAAAGATGAAGGAGTGTGAAATGGAGGAGCCAATAGATGTTTTGGTTTTTCTTCTTCTTTTAGAATAAATCTTATTTTTTGCTTTCTAAATTTAGAAAAAAAAGGGTTCCATTTTACCTAGAAGACCCTCTCCATTCAAACTGGATAAAAAAAATAATAATAATAAAGAAGGAAAAAAAAAAAAGAAAAAGAAAACTCCCCCTTTTTGCCCATCATAACTGTTTAGAAAGTAGATGAAATTTTATCATGTGGGGGACATGCCTAATAATAAAAATCTTATGGGGCAAGTCAGACATGGTTAAAAGTTCAAAGGGTAGGTCGTTATTACCTCTATTGCCTGGAATCAAACTGGAATATTTTTTTAGCCAGAGTTTGGAGAGTTAATTGTAGCATTTACCCCTCCCTAAAAGAGAAAGAATTTATCCAATTCTCTCTTTTCCGCCTCTTCAAAACAATAAAAAAGATTCTAACTTTTCACTAAAGTGTAAAACTGAGTTTTGTTACTCTATGCTCACAAATTCTATGATCAGATCCACGTTTACAACCAAATTAATGTGTATTTACTAATATACATGTCTCTTCCTCAACATACACCTCGATTCTGAAATTGTTTTATTTTAATGGGTTATTTACCTTTTTATACCTTATATTTTAGGTTTATTCAAATAATATAATTTTAATTTTTAATTTCATTGAATTTATACCTTTAGATTATATTTAATACACAAATTTATATCTTTACCTAATTAATTTTTAATTTTGACCCAAAAAAATTACCAAAAATACCCTCAAATTAAAAAGAAGAGACTTTAAAAACTTAAAAAAACTTTATACCATGGTTTTTGCCTTCAAAAATAGGTTTTTATTTTTTTCTTATTTTTTGAAATTTTGAATTTTTTAATCTTTTACTTAGGATAATTTGGTCATTTTAAAGGTCAAAATCATAAGTAAGGTATAAATTTGTGTATTAAATATAATCTGAAGGTATACATTTGATGAGATTGAAAACTAAAGTTATAATTTTTGAATTAACCCAAAACAGAGTGTATAAAAAGACAAACATCCCTGTTTTAATAGTCATGTGGTTCTGAATTAGTATGTTTCTACTGATGCATCTACTTGAAAGAATGTGTTTCAATGACCATATATGTTGTCTAACGTACAGTTTATGAAGACCGTTGGATTGCATTTGTTCATCACTAATGATCCAAATTTAAAATCTCAAATACATGATTAATGAAGACATTTAAGTGAGACTCTCGGCTTTTCAACTTCCCACAAAATATGTCTTTCTATGATCTAGTCAACCGTATTGAAGATGTTTACGACAAAGAAAGTTTCAAGTTTTTTTTCTGCCTGGTCGATTTAGAATGAACGAACAATATAAAATGGGAAGTTGATGCTTGAATCTCTTCAGACAGAAATTTTGTTGGAATTCTGCCTTGATCAGTGATCATGATGGGTTTGTTATTGTTGTTTTGTCTTCTAAATGCATATGAAGATTTTCATCAAAGATTTTCATAGAAGGTATCTCCGATCTATAACACTAAAATGAAGTAATTTTTACACCAAAATAGTATAAATGTGACATCAAATAGTAACTTCGTCTTCAATCAATTACACCATTTTAACGCCAAAAGAGAAAATTCTTGATATATTCTACTTCATCTTATTTTTTATATTACTTTTTTACTACAAAAAATTTAGGACATAAAAGTTTTTTTTTTTTTTTTGGGTAGCAAAAAGTAATTACTTTTGTTGAAAACCATGAAGTTAGGGTCAAAAATAAAAAACTATAAATTTAAGTTGTTGGTTTTTTTTATAAATAAAGTTACCGTTTGATATTGTTTTCAAACAAATAAAAATGTTTTGTTTTGAAAAATAAAAATTTTTTGAAAATTATACTAAGAGTGTTTTTAAAATTTTTACTTTTAAAAAATATATAAAAATATTTTTAAAAATTCTAAGAATAAAAACAAACGGGGCTGCCTATTGTATTCTCGTTATTTTTCAATTTTAATTTTGTTCTATTTCTTTGTTGTTGTTGGGTTTTGCTTCTCTTGTGCCTTTATTTTGCACCTTTACTCCGGCTTTTTTGGGTTAACGTTTTTTTAATAATTTCTTTTTCTTTTTTGTACACTGTCTTATTTGAGGCCATTGTCGTTTCTGTTGCGAATGTCGTTTTCGCTTTTCTTGATTCTCATGTCATTTAGTGATCTTTTTGTTCCCGCTCTTTATGCCTTTGCTTTCAGCCTGCCACTTTTCAATTGTAATGGCTGTTTTTACGGACAATTCTTGTTTTCATATTGATGTCGTTTTTTATTCCTCTCTTTTCCTCTGAGGTCATGATAAAGAAAAAAAGGAAAAGAGTGGTAAATAATATATTTTTTTTTTCAAAATTTATTGGAGTAAATAACAGATTTTGAAAGCAACGCTTTTTTAAAACTTTTTTTAGAAGAGAAAATTTAATAAATAATATTTTTTCAAAACTTCTTGAAGTAAATAGCAAGTTTTAAAAATATTTTTGGTAAACAATGGTTTAAAAATTTAGTCATTTATGTATTTACTGTGTAAAAAAATTTACTACTAAATTTTTTTAGTGCTATTCAATAGAAATATTTTCAAAAAATTTTCTGTTATTTTCTTAATTCTAAAAAAAAAACATCATAGAAACATTTTTAAATTGCACAAAAAAAAAAAACATGTTTCCAACTAATAACCTTAGCCTCTTCATTGTCATAGTAAATGAGACTTGCTAAATAAAATAATGGAAAAACTACAACCTGGAATTTTTTTTAACAAATTAGTGAATTAGCATGTCAATATTTGGAAATATCATCTTGATATTCGGTACTTAAAAAAAATGCTCTCTGAGAGTAGAACCCAAAAACAAGCGTCCAAGTTTCCTGGATGTTATGTTTTTGAACTACAAATATCCTTTTAATATTATCATAATAATGAGGTATGTTCCTAACAACTGACAGAAGGAAAAAAAAAAAGCGAATAAAAGAAATATTGCCACCAAATAATTGGATTTTTGAAAGTAAAATAATTAGAGTTTAGAACATATCTTATTTCTGTGAACACTGTTAAGCCTAATTTTCACATTTGATGTAAATAACTAGATATAACTAGACTTCATAAGTTATATATTAACACGTAAAGTTTCAAAGGTCAATCAAACATTACGACCCAATTATAATTATTGAATGAAAATATAGCTTTTAATTTGTAAATATTTTACATATGTCCTAAAGTAATATTATTAAAATAATTAGTATGTAATTATATAGTATAAAACACTATATCATTTAAATAACTAATATATAATTAAAGATATTTTTAAGATATTCTAAATATTGTATTGAATTTCGATTTCACATTAATAATTTAGTCATGTATTGTAATTTTTTTTTAAATTTCAAGAGAAATAGGATTTACTGAATTTTCATAAATATCATTTTTCAAGATTTACTTTTTATAAATGTGACATGTATATTTATTTATGGAACAATTTAAAGAAATAATAATAGGATATAAGTTTTTTTATTTATAATATAAATAAATATAATTTTTAAAAATATAGTATAATATGTAATTTTATCCTTACCTATCGGCTCTTAGGCATTTTGAGGATGATCCCAAAGCTCAGTCCATGTGCTTAGCAAAAAACGGGTGGTCCTGGCTCCTTGGAGAAAAGAGTCAAAAAAACAAAAGGATATTATTATTATTATTATTATTGTTATTATCTGCCACGACAGCCACGAGATGCTCCCTTGGAAGCTTCATTCTCTGTTGGCCTAAAATCTTTCCCAACAGATCTTTTGTATCTAGAGCTTATAACCCTTTTTATTTCGGTTATTTCAATCCAATTTCTCATCCCACAAAAATAATAATAATAATAAAAAAGGAGAAAAACAGAAATCAAAACAAAAAAACAAAAACAAATATCTATCCTTCAATCCAGTCCGTGACTGGAACATTTAGGCTTGGAACCTCAAACACACCAGTTTCCAAAAATAGACAAAAAAACAAAAAAAACAAAAAAAAGTGTTGCCCATTTGTTTTCTTTGAGTACTAAAGCCATATTAAGTTCAGATATTGCTACTGGTGTGAAGAGTTCCATGTTTGCTAGACCCATTTTGGTTCATCGGGTGTTCACCAAATAGAGAGCTTTTTGCCCAGGTAAGCTTAGTGAGAACATATCTGCTGTTGAGCTGTTGTGGGCTTTGTCATTTTTTTTTTTTGACGGTTTACTGTTGTTGCTGCCATAATTGTTACATTGTTTCAGTAATGCTCTAAAGAGATTTTTTGTTTCATTTTAGAGGGATAAAAGTTGAGGTTAAAAATTCTCTGGGCTGTATTATTTTTCTAATGTCTTCTGGTTTGTAATTACTGCTACATATGATAAATGTCACAAGTGATAGTGCCAGAAAGTTTTTCCGTGGAGATGTGGATAATTTTCTATTGAATAGAGGCATATCTATAACTATTTCAGTTAAATTTCTTTTTAAAAAATTGGGAGTAAAAGATAAATTTGACACATGCTTCCCACCAAGCGGCTCTGCCACTGATGTTATATTACACTTTTTACATCTAACTGCAAATGCTTTCCACCAAGCGGCTCTGCCGCTAATGTTATGTCTAATTAGTCTTTTGCAAGGACTTAAGTTTTGCCTTTGTATTTATTGACTTTTTGATGGCATCCATCTTTCAGAATAGATTATGAGCTTGTACTGGTGATTAGAAAATGAAGACTAAGCACACCACAAGTTTTGTTGGATGAAGTAGAACTTTGTATATTAGGAGGAATGACGTAATGAATATAGTTTTGGTGCGCAAATTTTTCAGTAATTTGGTATTATATATATAGGAAGACTACAAAAGGGAAGGCCTTATACAATATACAGATGAGAGAGTGGGAGAGAGAGTCATTTGGCATTACTAAAGCATCTTGGCGCAAAAAAATAGGAGCAAGAAACCAGAATAATGCAGAACTTAATAAATTTATGTAGTCATATACTTCTGTGTAGGACAGATCTTCTTACAAGATATATGCTTAACTAGAAAATATGTCAGATAAAATTACGTATTTTATTGGTATTGTTTAACTTATCATGTTTAGCTGTCTGATTGAGACCATGGAACCAGTTCTTACGGAATATAAGCATCTTAGGAAACCAAAGCATATCAGTTTCTTCACATATAAAAAAAATATTGCGGCTGTTAGCGTTGAACACTTTTTATAATGAGTTGTCTCAAGTATACTAGTATGTCAAAGAAACTACCAGTCTCCCTTTTGAGCTCTAGCTCTAGCAAGTGGCACATTGCCCTTGACAGCAAAATTTTTGACGTGCTCATTAACAGAAACAAAAGAGAAAGGCGGGTTGAGAGCAAGAGAAACAAGCAGATATGGCTGCAAACGCCTGGTTCTTGTGTAGCTCAAAAGTATTTCATGGCTGCAAAAAGAGTGACAAATCATATCCCAGATCATTCCTAGGCGATGAACAAAGGATACTGCTTCAACTCACTGGACAAGGAAATCAAAACCGTCGTTGTCAGAAGGAGAACGAGTCATGTCGTCGGTTTACTGTGTACGCTGTTACCAAAGGCTCTGCCGAGTCTAGCAAGTCTGAAGAAACAATGCCCTCATGGGCCAAACCTGAATCAGATGAACTGCCTCCTTGGGCGCGAGACGAAGGAGAGAAGGATGCATCAGAAAGTGGATTTGAAGTTCCCTTTTTTGTTTATTTGCTTGCCTCAGCGGTCACTGCAATTGCAGCTGTTAAGTCACCTTTCCCTATTCCTTCACATGGATTTCATTTTCCTCTGAACAAATGTTATCCCTTTTCCACACGCTTGGCATAGTTCTTACTCTAAAACTTCTTTCTCAAAATTCCTGTGGACTTCTGAACTTGCAGATAGGTTCAATTTTTGAGTATGTAAACCAAAGGCCTGTCTTTGGAGTAGTGAATCCAGACAGCATCTTCTATGCTCCGCTACTCGGATTTTTCACATTTACTGGAATTCCTACCTCTGTAAGTTGCCCTGGTTTCCGAAATTCAGTCTCTTAATCATGGTCCATAAATCACAAATGCAAGTTAAATTTTTTTTGTTTGTCTCAAAATTTATATGGTTCAATTTCATATGTACATGTAAAATATACGTCATTTCCCTCAAAATTTTCCTTTACTAATATTTAGTATTTGAAATAGGCCTTCTTGTGGTTCAAATCTGTTCAAGTTGCTAACAAGGAAGCTGAGGAGCAAGATAGGAGAGATGGCTACCTGTAGCATGTCTTTAACCTTGAGATGTGTACAGAATTTGGGTGTTTCTGATCTTTATAAATGTTCTTGGTACCCCAATTTTCTTCTATAAGAATTACTAGCTACAAATAGCAATCCATTTTCAATCCAGCTCTTCGAACATGTTTTGCATCTAAAAGCAATGGAAAGTGTAAATTTTGTTTTTTTAGGTAATTTTAATGTGACATAGAGATAAACAATCTATAATTAAGGAACGCAAGTACTGCGGTAACATGAGTTTAGTGTGTTTTTATGACTGTTTAAAAGAATGTATTTGTGTATTGTTTCTAATATATTTTTAACTTTTAATACGTATAATGGCATTTAAAATAATATAATGCCCAATCTTTGAAACTAGACTTGTTGCCTGGCAAAATAATTTTAAAGTCTAGTGATTTATGGTAAATTTTCCCTCATGGTCTTGGAGATTATTTTAAAAGAAAATAGTTAGTGGCTAAAACTACTATTTGCAGCAAATATTCCAAATCTCAACTTTTAGGGGTGTTTGGTATAGTGGTTAGAACTATAAATACTGTAGCATATGAAAGTTTTACATCATAACAAACATTTGTTTTTACTGTAGCATGTGAGTTTTATACTGTTCTTAACTATCCTAACTAAAAAGTTAGTTAAAATCAATAAATACCAAATATATTATTTATTTCTCATAGAAAAAGCCAAGAGAAATATGAAACTGAAGGTTTTTTTTGAAGCAAAATGTGAAATTGAAGATAAAACTCAAAACTATGACAAATAAATAGGAAAACAAAAAAAAAGAAAAAGGAGGAAGGTTCATTTTATGCCGTTGGCTGCCGGCAGATGCTCATATCAAATTTATCAGGTGAACTTGTATTTCTCCAAATTGTAGTATATAATATACGTTCTAAATATTCATGGGTCAATTTGGCAATTATGTAGATTTTGAAAAAAATGAAATTTACTTGTTCTAATGGAAACTGTAAATTTAAGACTCCGTTTGGTTCATAAATTTGAATAAAAAGTTTAAATGAAGATTTAAATTTTTGTAAGAGAAAATACTGTAGTAAAATGATTCAACCGTGATTTAAACCATGAACCAAACACACCCTAAGTCTTTTAGTATTTGGTTATTAACTATAAGGATTAATTGTTGAGTTTAAAATGACCAAAATAAACATGTGCATAATAAGGTAAAGGCCGCACCAAGACGGGCACTATGGAGTGGGCAAATAGATTAATAAAGTGTTTAAGAATATAGTTAGAACTAAAAAATGATTCAACCGTGATTTAAACCACGAACCAAACACACCCTAAGTCTTTTAGTGTTTGGTTATTAACTATAAGGATTAATTGTTGAGTTTAAAATGACCAAAATAAACATGTGCATAATAAGGTAAAGGCCGCACCAAGACGGGCGCTATGGAGTGGGCAAATAGATTAATAGAGTGTTTAAAAATACAATTAGAACTAAAAAATTATAATATGTAAGAGTTTTATACTGCAGTATAAGTTTCAACTAAGTTACTAAATGAAACCTAAAGTATTGAGATTAAGACTTGATTGTCACGTGTCTGACTATTGGAGGAAGCTAGCGGTATACGTCAGATGGTCAAATGGATCAAAGGGTGTTATGTGAATTAGATCAAATATTGGAGTCAATAAAAAAAGTCTGCTAACAAGTCTACAAAAGACAATGTTAATATTATCTTTTAGGGGAAATCTGTCGTTGTGTAACCTCCTAGGGTGCTACCAGTAGTGACTAATTGTCGGCCCTTGAGTTAAGATCCAACGGTCACTCGTATATAAAGAACACCCAACATATTATGTACTCAAACACACCATAGAAGTTTTTGGATGTAGAATATAAGAAAATGGCCGTTTTTCAACATAAATAAATCAAATTAAAAGAAATTCTAATAACTTCTTCCTCCTTGACTGCAACATGGGGTGGCCCTAATATCAACCATATGTTCTTTGCTGATGGCCTTTTCCTATTTGGAAAAGCTTTGGAGCAGGAAGCTTCCAACTTGTTGGCTGTTATAGATGGTTTAGACAATCCATTAGCTTCCAAAAGTCCTCGATCTTTTAGCAACAACTTTGATCGGGAGGCCTAATCTCGAACTTTCTTTTTGTTGCAAGTTCAAAGGCCTTCAGGAGCCAAGACTCACTTAGGTCTCCCGCTTGACCCGTCCCGGAGAAGGAAAGAATCCTACCAGTTCTTAGTCGATCGACTTCAAGCTAAGTTGAGCTGCTGGAAAATGAAGATTCTATCTAAAGTGGGTCGCCTCCAACTCATCAAATTGGTGTGCTAATCTACGGCCAGTTATGTTATGCAAACAGTGGCGCTACCCAAGAGTCTTGGTAGAAAAATGGATGGAATGATGAGGGATCTTTGGTGTGGGACCCGGCTTGGGAACAGACAGCCGCTTCACCTAAAAGCCTAGGATCGATTATGCAGAGTCTGCTGGAAAAATAGGGTGAGGCATATTAACTAATCAATCTTCTTTGTGTTTGCAGGTGTTTCGAACCAAGTACCTTAGGAATGATGATATTTTATCCCCTTCGAAAGATTGGATTAAATGGAATTCGTATGCTACTCTTTCAAGCCACTTTTCAACTCTCCTTGTGGTGGCTAAGGACTCCTCGCACTACAAAAAAAACTATATTTAATGACGTATTATTTACAACATGTAGTTTTTAAATGTCGTTAAAAAATACATACATCGACATCTCCAACAAAAATGTCGTTAATAATATTTGAAACAATAATTAACGACATCTATATAGATGCAGTATTAAAGGTCTCCTTTTAACGACAATAGTTTAATGTCGTTAAATTATTTAACGACAAGTAGGAGATGTCGTCAAGATTTCATGACACCCCTTATAGACGACATTGGTCAAAATGTCGTCTATAAGGGATGTCGTGAAATCTTCAAGGTTTTGACGACATCTCTTATTTGTTGTTAGATAATTTAATGATACTAAACTATTGTCGTTAAAAGGAGACTTTTAATACGACATCTATATAGATGTCGTTAATTATTGTTTTAAATGTTGTTAATGATATATTCGTTGGAGATGTCGTTATATGTACTTTTTAACGATATTTAAAAACTATATGTCGTTAAATATAGTTTTTCTTATAGTGTCTGGGAAAGTCATATAAAGAGTTGCGGATAATGTGACTGCTCAGTCTCTGTTAATGGCTGAAGCAAGCCTTGGTCCCTGCTGCCGCCATGCTACTATTCTTCAGCATGGTTATGTGATTTTTAAAAGTGACTCAGCGTCTCTTGTGGAGAGCATAAAACTGCCTATTGCAGATAG
>CAMOHE010048445.1:0-33414 GCA_946598075.1 Artocarpus hirsutus
ATATCTACATCTCTCAGGTAGAACTCAGTGCAACTTATTTGACGAGGAATAAGCAACAACACTGTTGAATTCGTGTTGGAAGATCTTTGTTAAACTGTAACTCGTCTAGATTATGTAAGATTCATATTTACTTTGTGATGGCTGTGTTAAGTTATTTGGGAATTGTACTATGGTGATGATGACTGTATTTTAAATATTTGGTGCTACATTAAAAACTGTGGTTTGTATTTTAAATATTTATTTTTGTTCAAAGACCCATGGGCATTGTTTAATAGACTTAAATGATATTGAATCTAAGTTTATTTTTATTTATTCAATACTGTTAACCCCCATATAGGGGCGTTACAGGTTCCCTTGTAGTTCGTTCCCTTTTCTACTTTAGCTATTAGACTCTTTGCATTTTTTTCTTCTAAAATATAATTGTATAATCTCTTTATATATGAAAAATTGGAATTTGAATAATATATATTAAATTTGGACCAACAATTCGAGGGATGTAGTAAGTGAGAGAGCAGTAGAGTAATGCCCCACGGTAAAGGAGGTAAGGATTTTCCTCCTAAAAAACTTGGGATATATTCATACTTAATTCTTCCGTTATCATTAAATTAAGAGGGACACAATTTTAAGGGATGTAACACCTGGGTATTTTTACTACATCAAAAGTATAATAACTTAAATATTATGTCAAGATAAAAGTACAGTTTAAAAAAATACTATACAAAATATGAAAAATTATACAGTATTAAAATAATACGATGAAAGGAAACTGATAAAGTTATGCAGTATGAAAATTACACTACAAAAGTAACGCAGTGTAAGAATTGGACTGTTTAGGGTTATTCAGTACATAAATTGGACTATTTAAGTTGAAGCAAGATAGGAATAATACTATTTGGAGAATATAGATGAATAAGGAATGCTAAAATAGTATAGAGAATATACTAGCAGTATAAGAAAAATACTATCAATATAAATTTGGACTATATAAAGTTAGATAATATTGAAATTATATTATGTGATAGATGTAAATAAGTATCGGAGGTTGTAGGACCTCATGAATAGTATAGAAAAAAATACCGATAATATAAGAAAAATACTGTCAGTATAAATTTAGACTGTGTAAAAAAGTTTTGTGGAACCCACTAAGGAGACACTTTAAGAGTTTTGATTAGGCCACCATATTTGCTAATGTGGCCCAACCATAAAAGGCCAACTTACCCCTAGGCATAATTAGGGTGATGATTCATCACTTTTATTTAAAAAAAAAAATCCATTCTTACATTCCTTGAATTTGGACAATAAGACATCAAGGACATAAAAGGCCAAAATTTTGGTCTCCACTGTGCAAGGGAAAAAAAAAAAAGAGAGAGAAACAAGAAAAAGAAAGAAAGAAAGAAAGAAAGGAAAAAAAATGTTCCATTTTCTTCTCAAAGAGAAATCGTCCCTCCCTAACCTATTCTTTCTCAAAATTTAGATGAATTCTAAACTTCCAAGGTATCAAGGAACCAAGACCAAGTGTTCTTGAGAAGAGTATGGAGTTTTAAGGTAAAACTCAAAATTTTTTCCTATGGTGTACTAGGGTTTTGTTCAAGTTTTGATGGAATTTTTGTGGTGTGGTTTAGGCTTAATATCAAGAGAACTTTGAAGGGTTTCAAGCAAGGAAAAGTGAAGACAAGCACTTTGTATGGATTAGGTAAAATCCTAGTCTTTTTAATTAAGCTAAAGCTTATGTTTTTTATGCATGCCAAGTGTTTGATGATATGTTTTGAGCTATGGCATGTAAGTGGACCTTATGGCATGATTGTTTTATGCTTTATGATGATAGAGATGATGAAAGAAAGAAAGAAAGTAGGGATTTTGCAATTAAAAATGGAAAATTGATAAAATTACAAAGTTTAGTTACTTTTCAAGAAGTGATGGTCTAGAGGGCCTTATAGGCAAATTTATGTTCCAAGTTAGGTCTGAAAATTGTCAACACAATGAGGGAAACAACTTTTGTGAACAAAGTTTTATAAAATTTTAAAAGGACTAAATTGCAAAGTTTTGTTAAAATTTGACAGATTTGAAAATCAACCAAAAAATCCACCTTAGCGTTGGAATTTGAGGAAAGTTAGAACAAAAAATAGTAGAACTCATCGAAACTGTTAGAACAACGTAGACAGTTTATTAAAATTCCGTTCGGTTAAGGAATTATGAATTTTATGAAATTTTGAGGATAAAATTTTAAGAAATGAAAACTTAAAGAAATGTATTGAATTCAACCATGGTGCTTTTGTAAGTTTTATTCCTTGTGAAAAACTAAATATTTTGGTATAAAGTGGTCATTTTTGGTTTTGGGGACAAAAATGTAAATATTTTTATATTTTGGGCCAAAATCATAAAATCGTATGAAAACTAGGTTTTCACCTAGGAATGCTGGGTTCTTGCACTACTGAAGGCAGTGGGTAACCATAGTTGCAAGTCCTAAAGGATTCAAAGTTTAATCAATGAAAGAATGGAAGAAAAACATTAAGGACACAATGGTCATTTTATGATAAATGGCCAAAATGGCCCTAAAACGCCCGATGTCAGCAAATGCTCCTTAGTAAAAATTTTTTCATAATATGTAGGTAATGAAATGGTAAAGTTAAGCAATGAGTCTTATAAAGTTGTGAAATAGACGAAAAACCCGTTAAGGGTAAAAATGTCATTTTAAGGAAATGGCTAAAACGAAGTCGAACACTCCGAATTAGCAAAATGCTCTTAGACGAAAAATATTCCATAATATGTTAAGTAACGAAACTCTCACATGAGACGGGAAATTTAATAAGGAATGTTCAAGTAAAAGAAATGTAACTATGTGGGTTATAAAGTTAAGTAAAGAAAAAGGTAACCCGATAGATTACAGAGATAAGTAAAAAGAGTGATAACCCGATGGGTTATGGAGTTAAGCAAAAGGTAAGTAACCTGATGGGTTACAAAGTTAAAAGCAACAGGGTACAAAGTAAAGGAAGGTAAACCGATAGTATACAAGTTAAGTTAAAAGGAAAGAATTGTTAATGTTTATGTTTTATTATCAATCAAGTAGATTGATAAAAAGAAAGTTAATTAATGAGTCGGCTGTCGTTTGATCAGGACACATGGGCCGACTAATGAAAGAAAAAGGAACAGAATAGAGAACACTAGAGCGTAGTCTAGGTAAGTTTCAAACCTCACCTGCAGTATAAAATAAATGGTTTTCAAATGTTTATATACATATGTTTGCAACCGTGTTTGCAATTGTTATACAAGTTATTTTTAAAAGTATGTTTGCATTTGTTATACAAAAAGTTTTACAATTTAAATCAAGATTTGCAATGCATTTGCAACTATTATGTTAAAGTATTATTGCATTTGATGTATATAAACTTTTGAAAGATCAAGTAAAAGTTTGCAATGTATTTGCAAAAATTATGTTTAAAGTATATTTTGTATTTTGTTAACGCATAATGTTTTACAGTTTAAGTTATAAGTTTTATGTTGCATTTGTTATACAATAAGTCTTACAGTACAAGATATAATTTGCAAATGTAATTGCATATGATGTGATAGCATTTGATATGATTACTAAAGTTAAAAAGAAAGTAAAATAAAGATAAAAATAAAGTATTATATCAGCCTCCTTGTTGTGAAGTATTGAAAGTAAAGTTTGTGCCCTCATTGTTGTGAGATAGACAAGTAAAGTTAAAGTTATGACATCGGTGTTCGATGGTCTTAAGTCTTCTATAAGAGAAGCATCATGTTTACGATCTCATGATTAATGATGTTGGTACAACACTAAAGATTATATGATAAGGAAAGTTAAGGAGTAAAGATAAAAAGTTAAAGTAAGAAATAAATGATCATAAGATGCTTATAACTAAAAGTTCATAATTGAACATAAATGGAATCATGCATTATGAATTTGCTTGTATTCTTTATTATAAAGTATTTACGTTAAAGGCTTATGGAAAACATTCTGAGAAATGTTTTATGTTAAATGTTTATAAAAAAAAATTTTATGTTTTCAAGAAAAGGTTTGTGAAGGACATTCAGGAAAACATTTCAAAGATGTTTTATGAAGAACATTTAAGAAAAGCATTTCAAAAATGTTTATGAAAAAACTTTTAAGAAAAAAGGTTTTTATGAGAAATGTTTTTAAAGCATGTTTAAATGATTTGTGAGATTACGTTTGAACTTAATGAGCGAATGCTCATTAAAAGATTCTTCATGCTGTAGGTAGTCCTATGGGTAACCAGTAGGACCTGTTTGAGGAGTTTAGTGCTGTGGAGGGTAAATGCAGAGATTTGGGTATAGATACCAGTACAGTATGCTTTCGCAACTTAAAGAAAAATGTTTTCTCACTATTTGATATAGTATTTTCAAAGTTTTAAAAAGGCCAGTATTTTAAGAAATGTTTTCAAGGTTTAAAGATATATTTTACGAAATATTTTGTATAATTGTAAAGTTAAGTTTTAAGTTATGATTCAATAAATGTTTCTTATTATGTTTTAAGAAATTATTTGAAATAGTTTTAAAGTTAAGTGTTGAAAGATGTCTCAACTCAAATTGTGACAGAAGTCATAACAGCTTTTCAGAATATTTTAAAGGATGTAAAGGAAAACAATTTATTTTAGTATTTTTTTTAGTAAGTAAGTAAGATTAATGTTTAAGAAACAGTTAAAAAAAATTAGTAACCATCCAAAAAAACAGGTCGTCACAAGGGAAATAATAGAAAAATACAAAAGCATATTTCTTAAATTTCTCTAAATTTATAATTGACCTCTTTGTTTGAAATAATTGTTTTAATTAACTTCAAATTAGATTTAGTGAAGACAAATGTTTGTATTTTTTATGTCAATGAGCTAGCATAAAAAGGAAAAAGAAAATCATGGTGATTATATATATATATATATAACCCCTTCCTAATGTTAGTGTTAGTTTATTAAAACAATTTTAGAGAATATATGCAGATACATAGTAAAAGTATAGAATGTATATAACAAAACTTTTCATAAAAATTTTGTAAAACAACACTATAAATATATTAATTTAATGTTTAACAAATACATATACAATCTATGCTTACTCGGTCAAAGTGATTTAGTCGGTGTGGGTGTAATCTCAATACAAAACCAGTCTTTCTCGCCTAGTCCGTAGCACCAAACATATGTAGGTGTGGGCGTAATCTCAATACATGAGCAAAACAAGACTAGGAATGAAGAACTATTCTTTTTTCTCTTTCTCTCTTTACACGCTTACTGCTGGTAGAGTCTTTGCTGTCTAACCAAGACTTTCAATTATGTACAAAAAGAATAAAGGAGGCCTATATTTATTAGAGAATGAGAGATCCAATAAAGTTGGAAAGATTTCTTTATTTTAATTTTAAGTATTGCATATTTAATTAACATAAAATAGATAACTTTAACTTTCGTTATCTGCATTACATGCCACACACATATATATTCTATTTGTGTGCGGCACCATCGAAGATGAAGGGGAGAGAAAATTTGTTTGTTATCCAATTTGATTTGTTTCCATAATTTAAATTTAAATTTCTAATTTTGAATAAATCACACTTATCAAAACTAGAAATTTCTAGAAAAAGAAAACTTGGTGAACATCTCTTGGACCACACATGGGACTCTTCCCTATGCAGTTACACGCTACACATAGTGGATAGGACCCACTATATGTCTTCAAAATTAATTATTATTTATTAAATAATCTCATTATTTAATAATTATAAATTAATTTATTTTGAGGTATGTTTGATTTAGAATTTTTTAATTCCAATTTAATTAATTAAACTATTATTTTAACTTGTTCAAATAGTGTTTACAAGGATGGCCGAGGATAATAGACCTATAATTTTCTACCTCCAATAAAACTACTATATTAATTGAATTCTTTAATTAATATATTACTCATTTATTAGTTTCAATGTTACTCCATTAAAAACTTGAAATTGCATTTTGATATTATAGATATAATTACTCATATTTTAGAGTCGTCCATTTAATATAATCAGATCCTTGACGAATAATTCATAACTAGATCTAGCTAAAATCTATTAACTTCTTTAATTACGTTTTTATCTTTTAGTGTCATTAATTATCTAATGAATAATAATTCATGAACTTAATTACGAATTGAATGCTCATATTATTCAAAACTCGAATCAATACTTAAGAGAATTATTTATCTACTTTTCCTTAAAGAATGAATGGATTTTATATTGTAATAGTAACATTCTTGATTTCTTACTGCACTATGCTTCCAAAATACAAGGGATAGGATTAGATATTCGAAACTATACCGAGTACATCAAAAGACAAAATTTCATAAATAAGAGTATGTTAATAACTTCGGATTAAGATCATCTTATATATAACTATCAGTTAATATATTAGAACATGTTATATTTTAATAGAAATTATTTAGCCATTCATATCACATCATTTCCTTATCCTGCATAATATCATTTCTCATTTAATGGCTTACTACATTGACGAATTAGAAATTTTTCTCAATGGAAATGACTTACGCTAGTAGCGTCAATCAAAGATTTCATACTTTAATTGAATAATTAATTATAATATATAATTAATATATTACTAATTTTTTAATTATCATCCTCCAATATATAATATTTACATACAATATTTAAGGTCACATAAACAATTATAGAATTTTAATTATATTTATAAAGTATTTAAAATATATGCACAAAAATAAAATAAAAATTTCACTTTATTTATTTATAAATATGTGCTTTACAAAAACATTACATGCTTTAGGGGCATGTATTCTAACAGTCACCACAATAACTTCACTATGTTTGCTATAAAAATCTCTTTCATTTCTCTCATTTCGAGCAAGATCATCAACAATTTTTAATCATGTAAACTCCATTTTCAAACACTTATGAATAATTCAAGTTTTAAGTTAATTATCAAGGCTTATGAGCTTAAAGATTACTTTAATTGCTTGAAGAAAGTTGTTTGAATATATTGACTTTGATTTATTATATATTTGTTCAAAGTTTTGTTGTGGGCACTACAAAGGCCTCAAATATATTTTTGAAATTTTTTTTCTTCCATCTTGAGACTCATTGCCAACAAAATCACAAACTAATCATTCTCCAACATTTTACCTAAAAAGGTAACAACAATAGCAAAGAAATATATTCTTTTTTTATGCTACATTCTAACAAACTGTCATGCTCACTGAACCAAGATGGATTAAATCATCATGATGATTTTCTATAGTTGTTGCCAAGCAATGATTGCATGGATATGTGTTGTTGTTGATTGAAGATGGATGACATGAAGACCTTGTTGGAAAAACAATACGCATTGGAAATTTAAAAATTTTTAATTAGAGTTTTTTCTAAAACATAAATTTTACACGCTATATACATAAATTAACCGGATCTTGCTAACATTGTATGCCGAAGAGCTCCTGCAATCAATGAAAAGATGAACATTCTAGAAAAGCTTTAACCAAATAGTCTTCTTTGATATTCCCTATCCACTATCGGTGTGTATGTAGGCACATTTGTACAGCTCTTCCCCGATGACTCTCCTTCCAACCAATTAAGAAATACTAGAACTACCGTTCATGATTTGTGAACAATAGCTCTTTAGGGGAGTTTCAGAGACTCACAATATAAAGTGCTCACTCTTGATTTCTCAACTAATCTAAACAACTACGAAGTCTTACTTCCTATTTATAGAGGTTGGACCAGGGGTTAGTCCTTATGAAATAAGGCCTCAAAAATTTGAATTTAGATCAATATCTGATAAAATCACATAAAAAAGTGTGATCAGATTATTGTTCAGATGGTAGGCCGAACTAGTCGATCGGCCTGCCGAACTTACTTTATCGGCAGGCCAAACATGAAGATCGGCTTGCCAAACTTACGATAAATAATCCCTACAAATCTTTTATTTCCCACCTGAGATTCTCTGGATAAAGCTTTAGTTTTAAGTTAAATAACCTACTAGAAAAGTTATTTGATTAAAAAAATCATATCTAGATAATCTATAGGAAAATAAATATTCCAGATAATTCAACAAGCTTATCTTAAATTAATTTTCACAAAATTAATTCAACTAATAAACAAACATGAATTATTTGATCTTATTGAATTTCAGCCAATATAATAATTTAACATAAGTCACCAATTTATTGAAAAAGTGCGCCATATCATTACAGGATTTATTATGAGCTAGCAAAGGGGACCTAATTGACCTATATAATTAAAGCTCCTGGTAATTATGAAACCCAATATCCCAGATATATATTTCATCATTATCAACTCAAACACTACTCCACTAAAAGCTTAGAGCTGCACTCTCAAATTATATAAAATTACGAAGCTCAAATAGCTAAGTCTCCATGATATATCATGATGTATCGTATCCCTACAGAATATCTATAATCGACTTAAAGATAAATTATGTCTTACTTTCCAAATTATTTTTCTCTTTCGTTCCATTATCTCACCATCGAAAAACTTTCCATCCAAAGACAGTATACCATTCGGTTACACCTATGAATCTAAATGGTTGAGTGCTCTAGTTTTTCAATTGTAGGATAACGTATATAAGAGGATATCATTGACTCCTGAAGAGGAGCTTTGGATTTTGTATCTATGAATAACAGGTCTACACTATCAAGAGTTATGTCTCCAACATACCAGCATATGTACCAACATAAAATGTGGATGTCACCATTTGGTATATCAAAAGACATAAGTCAAGACAATGGGCCCACTATTCATCTCAGGATTAAGATACAGCACGTATGATTGTTTAAAGAAAATTGATTTGCCTAGACAAAATTATTAATCTAAATCAATTACATTTTATGTCATAATCCAATGCATCGTCACCTATGATAATGCATCAATGTTTCTATTTACGGAGTCCACCTTCGATGGTGAAGACAAACCATCTCCCGTTAGGGACATAGACAACATAGCAATCTTTGCATGAATAAAGAGTCCAACTTTATTCCCTTGATTACAGATCTTATGATTTAGGCCGTCATCTTTAGAATCATGTCTTTCGCATAATCTATCTATCATGTGCCTGATTCTAAAGGTTTAGTCCCACAATCTTAGACTTTTATTTGCTTATCATACATTCAACAATATGAACATAAAACGGACAACAATTTGGTATATGAATTATAAATAAATTCTTTATTGATAAAAATATCTCTAAAGACATATTACATTTTTACTCCTTAGGGCATACATGCCTAACAATCTCCCACTTGCACTAAGTGAGTAAATATGACAAATCCCGCATCTCCATAGGTTCCACATGCCTCTTGAAAATTCTCATAGTTAATGTCTTCATGAATAGATCAGCTAAATTGTCATCGGATGCGATTTTGCATACAGCAACATGCCCACTCTCAACAAAGTCCTTTATCACATGATACTTCCAATCAATAAGCTTACTCTTCTTGTGAAATCTTGGTTGCTTAGTATCAACTATCGATGTATTGTTATCACAAATATAGCAATACCACCTTATTCATACTAGGAACTACCTCAAGATCCCCAAAGAACTTGCGGAGTCATTTTGCTTCTTTTGAAGCATCACTAGCTGCCACATACTTAGCTTCATCGTTGAACTCAAAGTGCAATCTTGCTTCACACTTCTCTAAACAATGGCACCGCCCCTAGAGCAAACACAAAACCCAAAGTCGATCTTCTCGAATCTAGATAGGATTAAAAATCTAAGTCAATATATCCTAGCAGTGTAAAATCCTCACATGAATATGCAAGCATATACCCTCGAGTCCTTCTCAGGTATTTAAAAATATGCTTGATTGCAACCTAGTGGTTCGGTCTTGGATCTAACCAAAATCGACTTCCTATCCCAATCGCATAACTTATATCCAGTCATGTGTAAAGCATGGCACACATAAGACTATCCACTGCTGAAGTATAAGGCACTTTCTTTATGTATTCTCTTTTTTCATCAGACTTTGACGAGTCTTTCTTGGAAAGAGTAATTTTAGACCTAGATGGTTGCCTACCTTTCTTGGAATCCTACATTGCACACCTTTTGAGAATTTTATCTATGTAGCCTACTTGGGATAAAGCTATCATTTTATTCTTCCTATCTTGAAAAATCTGGATACCAAGAATATAATTAGGTTCACCCAAGTCTATTGTAACAACCTGAAATTTTAATACATTGAAAATGCATTAAATTAAGGTTATATTGAGAAGAAAAACGTGATTTGAGGAAAAATATTGTATAATAACATAGAAATTATACGGTATTGGAATAATACAGTGTAAGAAAAATACATTGACGAAATTATGCAATATAAAAATTACACTGTAAAAGTATAACAGTGTAAGAATTGGACTGTTGTAAAGTCACATAGTACATAATTGGACTGTGTAAAAAGTGTAGATTACACTTTTTTATATAAAAGCAAAGAGAGAAAAAAAAAAAGAAAAAAAAGAGGAAAATTTGGATAAACTTGGATTCTTCTCTCTCCTCACTTTCTCTCTCTACTTTCTCTCTCCTCACAAAAATGAGTTTGAGATTTTGAGCTCCGTTTTCAACACCTCCCACACCGTTGGAAAGATCTCGACGAGCTGAGCTCAACGGTGTGCCGAGTAGCCCGAAACACGACCGGAGGAAGGCTCACGCGCCGCCCAAAGTGGCGGTGGAACCCAAATCTTCCCGAGCTAATTTCTCCTCCGTCCGACCACCAATCGAGATGATTTTGGTGTCTATGGACTCAGGGTGATGAGAGGAACAAGATGATACCCATTTCCCAGATCAATTTCAGCTGGAAGAGCCTAGACGGAGCTGCCCTATCTCCACCGTGGCACCACCGTCGGAGCTGCCATCTCCGACGGCGGTGAGGCACACTGCCGATGCCAAAATGGCCAGAGGTGGACGGCAAGTGAAACCCCCAAGTTAATTACACGGTAGCACCGTCGTCGGCTGGAGAACGACCAATGCCCTCCATCCCCATCGTGAGGAGCTCGAGTTTGCTGTTTTAGGCCTTGTTGGGCCAAATTGAGGGCACGAACACCCTCAGAGGAATGAGAGGAAGTGATTTGGCACCTGAATTTCGAGCAACCACCGTCAGAAGAGCACGGACGGCCTCCGCCACCTAGCGCCACTGTGGGCGAGGTGGAGCCGTCGTTTCGAGAAAAATCAAGCAACCCCATGAGAGGGGAACTGCTCAAAGGGACCTAGGGAAGCTTTTGCCCAAGTCAATTTTACGACGTCTCTGCCAGAGAAGGGAGATCGACACCGCCGGTTGTGGCTGAGAATCCCACTCTCAATTTGAGTGGATGGAGGCCAAATTGGGTGAAATTGACCCCACCAATGGACTCAGGAGGGTCGATTTATGGGGGTACGCTTAAGCTCAGCCACCAATGAGGCCAGTTGACGCCGATCAACCGTCGGTCAACGGTCGGTCAAAGGTCAAATTGGGATTTTGCGATCTGGACCTCCGATCGACGATCTGAGACCGCCTCCTGACTCGTTTCGATGCTCTGAACACAACGGTGACCTCCGTTTGAGCTAATTCCACTCTGGTAAAAATTGTCTGGTACATACTGCACGCGGATCGAGGCGCTTCAAATTGTATTATCGGAGTCCAGAATGACATGTTCAAGAATGTAGGATCTCCATGAAGCATTCCTAGCCATTTATGGTAGCTCGAGGAGCAATGCAGATGATGCTTCACATACTGTGGATACAGCGAGGTACAACCGGACTCGCTTAGCTCGGAGTCCAAGTAAGTGGCAATCTCGCCTACAGTATGTACTGTATTAAATGCATTGTGATAGATGCTCAGTTTTAAGGATTTTAAGTTCAGTCAAGGAAGAATGAAGGAAAATAAGACCAAGGGTAAAATGGTCATTTTATAAAAAATGGCCAAAACGGACCCGACACGCCCGATGTCGGAAAACGTTTCTTAGTGATAATTTTTCCGTATTATGTACGTAAGGGAATGTTAAGTTACGTAATGAGTTTCGTGAAGTTACAAAATGGACGAAAAACCCGTTAAGGGCAAAATTGTCATTTTTTACAAAAAAAGGCTAGAACGGAGCCGGACACTCCGATTTAGCATAACGTTATTAGACGGAAAATGTTTCGTAATATGTTAAGGAACGTGACCGTCATGTGTGACGAGAGTTTTAATAAGGATGTTTAAGTAAATGTGAGGTAACCTAGTGGGTTACAAAATTAAGGAAATGGTAAACCAACAGTTTATCGAATTATGAAAAAGGGGATGAATGTTTAACGTTTATGTTTTATTATCAATCGAGTGGATTGATAAAAAGGAAGATTATTAATGAGTCAGCTGTCGTATGATCAGGACACAGAAGTCGACCAACGAAAGGGAAAGGAATGAGAAAAGAACGAGACAGGAAAGGAATAGAGAACGCTAGAGCATAGTACGGGTAAGTTTTAGACCTCACCTACGGCATGAAGTAAATGATTTTTAAATCTTTTGATATATGTTTATAAATGAGCTTGCAAATATTATGCAAGTTTCTTTTAAAGAATATTTGCATTTATTATGCAAAAGTTTTAAAGATTCAAAGAGAGGTTTGCAATGAATTTGCAAATACTATGTTTAAAGTCTATAGCATATTGATATGCGTAACATGTTTAAAAGTAAAAGTTATGATTTTCAGAATATTTTAAAGTACATTTTTGCATTTTGATAATGCATAATATTTTATAACTAAAGTTATAAGCTTTATGATGCATTGTTATGCATTCAGTTAAGTTTTGATATAAAAGTTATGATTTGCAAAATGTGATTGCATTACATGTTGCATATGTCATGCAATAAATGTTAGAGTACATGTTATGACCTGCAAAATGTTGTTGCATTACATGACGTATTTGTTACGTAATGAGTTGCATTTATTATGCAATAAGTTGCATTTGTTGTGCAATAGATTTTACAGTACAAGCTATGTATTGCAAGTGTGTCTGCATATGATGTGATTGCATTTGACATGCTCACAAAGATAATAAGAAGGTAAAGTAAGGATAAAAAGAAAAGTGTCGTAACAGCCTCTGTGTTATGAGGTAATGAACGTAAAGTTAAAGTTAACCTCTAAGATGTGAGGTACTTGACCACGTGATCGATGATCTCAAGTCTTCCGCAAGGGAAGCATCATGTTAATGATCTCATGATTAATGAGATGGTACGAACAATAAAGTAAGGTAAGGAAAGTGAATGAAAGATAAGGAAAGATAAGGACAAGGATGGAAAGTGAATGAAAGATAAAGAAAGTGAAGGAACGAAGATAGTAAGTTAAAGTAAAGAAGAGTATTCATAAAATGCTCATAAATGAAGGTACATAATTGAGCATAATTAGAATCATGCATTATGAATTTGCTTGTATTCCCTATTACAAAGTTTTACTTTAAATGCTTATGAAAAATATATTGTGAATATTTATGTTAAATGTTTATGAAAACATTTGTATGTTATGAAAAACATTCTGAGGAATGTTTTATGATAAATGTTTATGGAAAACATTTTCATATTTACAAGGAAAGGTTTATAGACGACGCATTATGAAAAACGTATAAGGAAACGTTTATGAAAAATGTTTATTAAATGTTTTATGAAAAATATTTATGAGAAATGTTTTAGAAACGTTTTATGAAAAGTGTTTATGAAAACGTTTATGAGGAAAGTTTTACAAATGGTTTATGAAAAACGTTTATGAAGAAGGTTTCAAGAGGAAAGTTTTTATGAGGAAAGATTTAAAGTATGTTTAAACGCTTTGTGAGTTTATGTTTGAACTTACTGAGCGTAAGCTCATAAGAAGTTTTTCATGCTGTAGGTAATATATGGGTAACCAGTAGGACCCACTAGAAGAGCTAGGTGCTGCGAAAGGGCAGATGCGAGATGTGGGAATGGATACCACTACAGTTTGCTTCCGCTACGCAAAGAAAAGGTTTTACACTATTTAATGTAGTGTTTCCAAGGTTTTTAAGGAAATTAGAGTTTTAAGAAGTGTTTTCAAAGGTTTTAAGATACATTGTACGAATTGTGTTATGAAATTATGAAGTGATGGTTTTTAAGCTATGTTTAGTAAATGTTTCTTATTAAGTTTTAAGAAACAGTTTGAAATGGTTTTAAAGGCAAAGGTTAAGCGAAGTCTCAACAGGAATAGCGGCGAAGGTCGCAGTAGTTTTAATTAAAAAAAATTTGTAATTCAGTATTTTTTTACTAAGTAAGTAAGATTACTATTTTATTAACGAGGATTATGAAAGTTAAGTGATGGCTGAAAAGGCGGGTCGTCACATCTATCATGTCAAACTGCTTGGTCAACCATAATTTAACAGATGACTATGTCCCAACATCATTGCCAGTAAGCAGAATGTCATCTACACAGAGCAGTAGAAAAGTCACATTCCCATCTTCAATATGTTTGTAAACATATAGTTTGTCCACATTTTATGTGAACCTATAAGTCTTAATCACTTGATCAAATTTTATGTTCCAAGAACAAGAAGCCTACGTAAGTCCATAAATTGACTTTAGTTGCTTGTAAACCTTACCCTTCTGACTGTTAGCCTTGAACCTGTTTGGCTATACCATATATATGGACTCATCAAGATAGCCATTTAGAAAAGCCATCTTGACATCCATTTGCCAAATCTCATAGGCAAGAGCGGCAGCTATGGACAAGAGAATGCGGATGGACTTAAGCATGCCTATAGGTGAAAAGGTTTCCTCGTAATCGATTCCTTCCTTTTGCGTGTATCCCTTAGATACCACTCTAGCCTTAAAGGTTTCGACTTTCCCTATAGGTTTTACCCATTTGGGAAGATCCACAAGTTCCCAAACCCAATTAGTTTCCATAGACTTCACCTCTATGTTCATAGCCTATGTCTAGAGTTTCAAATCAATATCCTCTATAGCCTCTCCGTAAGTGTAAGGATCCCTATCATGTTTAATTGGTTCAGCCAATAAGGCTTTACCATTGAACATATACCTTTTGGGTTGATGTCCGATCCTCCCACTACACCGAAGCCCCTTAGGTTGTTCTTCAGTTGGTTTTTCTACATTGATTGAAACGGTTTCATTTGAAACCCCTAGAGTGACTAAATTACTCACCAACTTCTCAAGCACCGCTTTGCTTTGAGGCTTAAAGTCATCCATGTAACTTTCTTCAATGAAAGTTGTATTAGTTGAAACCGCGACTTTATTTTCCTTTAGGTTATAGAAATAACTCCCTTTAGTTCCTTTTATATATCCTACAAATACACAAACTTTTGAACGTGCTTCCAACTTATTCGCTTCCTTTAACGGGACATGAGTCAGACATCCCCATATGCGAATATGGTTTAAGGATGTCCTTTTCCCCGTCCACAACTATGAGGAGTTTTAAGAACCGATTTTGAAGAAACATTATTCAAAAGATAACATGCGGTTTGTTGTGCATATCCCTAAAAGGAATGATGAATAACTCATCATAGACCTGACCATGTCCAACAAAGTCCTATTCCTTCTCTCAACTACGTCATTTTGTTGAGAAGTGCCTAACACAATCAAATGAGATAGAATCCTATTCTCTAAAAAGTGTTTCAAGAACTCATTAGAAAGGTATTCATTACCTCAATCAGATCGAAGTGCCTTTATGGGTCTACCCAATTACTTTTCCACTTCAGCTAGAAACTCCCTAAACTTGGCATAAGTTTTGCTTTTGTGGTGTATTAGGTACACATACCCATACCTTGAGTAATCATCAATAAAAGTGACGAAACACTTATACCCTCCTTGTGCCCCGATGTTCATAGGTCTACACTATACACAAGTTCTAGAACCCCTTTGGCCCTATTGCTTTTAAACCCAAATGATCTTTTGGTCATTTTATCCTCCAAACAAGATTCACATTATGGCATAGATTCTACTTTTAAGTGACTTAAAGGTCCATTGCTTATATGACCTAGTTGCAAATGTCAAAGATAAGTCTTATTAGAGTGAGAAGTTTTAAGTCTTTTAGAGTTATTATCATTAACCTTAGTGTTAAGCAGTAAGTCCATCTTAGGTTTGATAAAATACAGATTATTTAGCATCCATCCATTATAGATAAAAGATTTGTTTTTATGAATCACTACTTTATTATTAAAAGAAATTACATAAAAGTCTTTAATGACAATATATAGAAATTAAATCCATTTTCAATTTAGGAACATAAAAACAATCTCGCAAATATAAACTCCTATAATTATCAAAATAAAGATGGACGTCTCCTACTGCTTCAACTAACATTAAGGATTCATTGCCCATTTGAAGCGTGAAGTCTTCATGCAGCAGACTTCTTATTTCTTTGAAACCTAGTAGAAAAACACAAACATGATTAGTTGCCCCAGAATCTATGACCCAAGTGTCACTGGATTCCTTAACCAAACAAGTTTCAATAACCAGAAGATCACACCTACCTCCTTGAGAAAGGAAGTCTATGCAATTCTTCTTGATATGCCCGACCTTCCCATAGAAAAAGCACTTAAGCTTCTTCGAGTTCTTCTTTTTCTTCTTCTTGTTCTTGCCATTTGCAGGAATAGAAGACTTCCCGTTCCTAGCCCGTTGCCTTTTTCCATTCCCAAAGTTAGGATTGGAACTAAAGGCAACTACCAAGTTGGCTTGACTATCAGCAGGAGTTTCCCTAATCAGATTTTCAAATTTCTATAACTACTTCATTAGCTCAGTCAAGGTCAAATCCTGTCTATTGCTTAAATTAAATGAAGGTCTAAAGGGATAAACTCCTTAGATAGAGTCTCAAAGATCATAGTCATTTGTGTTTCAGCATCTATGTCAGCTCCATTGGTTCAAGCCCTAGCGAGGTAACCTATCACCAACATCATATGCTACTTCATAGGATCCCCGATCTTTGTTTGTAGTTTAGAAGTTTGCGAAGTGCCCCTTGACATTTTGTTAGTGTCTGGCTTTCAAACATGTCTTCAAGATTATTCAAGATCTACTCCGCAGTATCATAATCTTCATGTTAAGCCGCAGCACTTTACGCATGCTGGCTATAACATAATAATGGGCCTGATCGTTAGCATCCTTCCAATGATTATATGATTGGATTTGCTCATTATTGGAATATTCCATAGGCTTGGGAGTACACGGTATTGTCAGCACAAATTTCAGTTTCTTAAAGGATCAGACGATATTTAGGTTTTGTTTCCAATCTTTAAAATTCCCTCTAGTTAATTGGTTTTTATTAAGTATCAAAGATAAAGCATTCTAAGACATCTACACTAAAGAATCATATACCAAACATAAGTAAACATATCACAATAATTTAGTTAGATAACACAATCATGTAAAACATACAATGTGTTTATGTGTCAAAACCTTGAAAATATCACAACCTTATAACGATAATTCCTAACTCAGAATTAAACAAGCCACCTAGGGGAGACTTGCTGAAATCAATTAGGAATACAGATCCCTTCCTGATTAGTACATGCCATCCAAGACCCATATAATCCAGCATATATTATAATCATTTCTTTAGCTATTAATTTTATTAACAAAGCTCCTAGAGGAGGTTAATAATAAAATTAACATGAGTGTATAACCATCATTTCAATATTTTATCCATGATTTATAATCACCACTTAGGGGTGTGCAATGATGAATCATGCTAAAATACCTTATCCTCTCGGAGATCTAGCTTGGTACATGATGAAGTCCCTTTCTAGGGGTTGGAACCAATATGTGCTACCTATGGACCAACAATGGAGGTCGTAGGTCCTTTCTTCCAAAACCCTTTTCCACTCAATCTTTTGAAATCGAGGTTTTATTTTAAAAAACATGCATGAACAATTTTTAATGAACAGTACTCCTTATTATATATGACATGTTAGCAACATACATGGTAAATCATATTATAATATAGACAAGCAAAGCAATCATGTAAAGCCACAAGTAAAATAATAATAATGAGCCATAATATTATAGTTCCATGATAGAGAAAAGATATTAAAGATTACAATAGATCAATCAAAGTATATTATCGATTCTTCATCCTTATATCTTTAAATTGTATCCTTATTCATTTATTATCCATCTTCAAGTCTTCAATCTCTCGTAGATCAAATACTTCATATTTTTGGTCATATCCAAATTTAATGTTTCTCAGAATTATCTTAAAAATAAAATAAAACTGCACTAAAAAACACACCTTTTCTAAAAAACCCATAGCTCTCTGCCGGCATACTAATTTCTATAATTGGCCTACCGGTTATGACCCTTCGGCTTACCGGTCATGACAGATCAGCCTATTGAACCTGAAAGTTTAGCCTGTCGCCAGAGTTGTCAGAATTCTACCTTACGAATGGCCTACCGATCCTAGAGGTTTGACCTATCGATCTGCAACCATCGGCCTGCTGAACTTGTGGGTTCGGCTTGTCGACCGAGTTGAATTCATGTTTTCCAAAAAAATAGTTTTATGCAGTTTTTCAATCTTATTTTAAACAATGCAAAAACATAAAAATTTAGAGACTTAGGAAACACTATCATCCATCTTCTAGATCTGCCTTCTAAATCCGTCTTGTCTCTGAATGATTATTTAATTATAAAAATTCTTACAAATTTAAAATTAAATAATAACTCCTAGATAGTGAGGATAGACCACCATCTAAATACATGAAAAACCTAGATATACATTTTAATATCTAAGAAACCATAACCGGTATAAATTAATTAATTAATTAATAATTAAATAATGATTTAATCAACCATAATTAATTAATAAGCATTCACCATATAATCTCATGATAACATAAATATATAGAAACTTTAGAGTGTCAACTTTCTAAAAAGTTAAATTTAAGTATAGGAGAGATCAAGATCACATAATTTATTCATATAGCATGATCAAAAACTCGTAAATTTATGTAAAAACCATGGCTCTAATACCAATTGTTGGAAAAACAATACGCAGCAAAAATTTAAAAATTCTTAATTAGAGTATTTTCTAAAGTACAAGTTTAACACATTATATGCATAAATTAACCATATCTTACTAACCTTGTATGCTGAAGAGCTCCTGCAATCGATGAAGAGAAGAACATTCCAAAAGAGCCTCAACCAACCGGTCTTTTTTACTATTCTCTATCCACGATTGGTGTGTGTGTGGGCACACTTGTATAGCTCTTCCCCGATGACTTTCCTTCCAACCAATTGAGAAATACCTAGAACTACTGTTCAGTAAGCAATAGCTCTTCAAGGGAGTTTCAGAGACTCACAATATAGAGTGCTCATTCTTGATTTTTCAACTGATCTAAACAACTATGAAGTCTCACTCCCTATTTATAGAGGTTGGACCTAGGGGTTAGTCCTTATCAGAAAATGTTTCAAAAATTCAAATCTGGATCAATGTCTAATAAAATTGTGTAAAAATACGTGAACAGATTATCATTTGGGCAGCAGGCCAAACTAGCAGATTGGCCTATCGAACTTACTCCATTGGCAAGTTGAACATAAAGATCGGCCTGTCGAACATACGATAAATGATCTCTACAAATCTTTTATTTCTAACCTAGGATTCTTTGGATAAAGCTTCAGTTTTAAATCCAATAAACCAATAGAGAAGTTATTTGATTAAAACAACAATATCTAGATAATCTCTAGGAAAATAAATATTCTGGATAATTCAACAAGCCTATCTTGAATTAATTTTCACAAAATTAATTCAACTGACAAACAAACATGAATTATCTGATCCTATCGAATTTCAGTCAATCTAATAATTTAACATAAGTCACCAATTTATTGAAAAAACACGTCGTATCGTTATAGGATTTATTATAAGCTAGCAAAGGGGACTTGATATACCTATATAGTTTAAGCTTCCAATAATTATAAAACCTAGTATCCCAAATATATGTTTCATAATTATCAACTTTAACACTACTCTACTAAAAGCTTAGAGCTACACTCTTGAACTATATAAATTACGAAGCCCAAAGAGCTAAGTTTTCATGACATATCATGATGTATCGTATCTCCATAGGATATCCATAATCGACTTAAGGATATATTCTATCTTACCTTCCTGATTATTTTTCTCTTACGTTCTATTATCTCATCATTGGTAAACTTTTCATCTAAAGACACATACCATTCGGTTACACCTATGTATCCAAATGGTTGAGCGTTCTAGTTTTTCAATTATAGGATAACGCATATAAAGAGATATCATCAACTCCTAAAGAGGAGCTATGGATTCTATATCTATGAATAACAAGTTTACGCTATCAAGGGTCATGTTTCTAACATACCAACATGCTTACTAACATACAATGTAGATGTTACCCTTTGGTATATGAAAAGACATAAGTCAAGACAATAGGCCCACTATTCATCTCAGGATTAAGATACAACACATATGATTGTCTAAAGTGAATTGATTTGCTGAGACAAAATTATTAATCCAAATCAATTATACCTTATGTCCCTATCTAATGCATCGTCTCCTATGAAATGCATCGTCTCCTATGACAATGCACCAATGTTTCTATTCGCGTAGTCTACCTTTGATGGCCAAGATAAACCATCTTCTATTAGGGATATATATAACATAACAATCTTTGCATGAATAAAGAGCCCAACTTTATTCTCTTGATTGCAGATCTTATAAATTAGACAATCACCTTTAGAATCATGTCTTCCATATAATTTGTCCATCATATGCTTGATTCTAAAGGTTTAGACGTATAGTCTCAGACTTTTGTTTGCTTATCATTCATTCAACAAATATGAATGTAAAGAGAACAACAATTTGGTATATGAATAATAAATAAATCCTTTATTGATAAAAATGTCTCTAAAAATATATTACAGTTTTACACCTTAGGGCATACATGTCTAACAGACCTTATAGAGATCTCGTCCATGTATGATGCTCTACTCCTCCAAAAAATTACTTTATATTCAACCTTAAATTAAAGCAATCCTACACAATAACCTTTCAATTGATGACTTTTAATTTTTGACGTCAAGATTCATTATGTTTGTTTTATTTGACTTTGAGATAAATGGAAAATGATCCAAAGTTTTATTAAGTTAGGAATAGTTATCTAAAGCTTATCAAGAGTTTTAGTTTTAAAAATAGATTATTTAGTACTTGTTGGCACTTTTAGAAAGAGAACTAGCAAGTATGATTTAGTTTAGAAGTATCAATTAGATAAGTATCAACTCGTAATTGGATAGGAAATTGGGAAAATGTATTTGAATTGGAATGAATGGTAGGTTCAGATTGATACAGCAATGGCAAAAGCTTTTGAGAGGCTCTGCTTCTCTCCCTAGTTCCTGACTTCACTAGAGTCTCCCTGACCTCCCTTTACATGACCTCACTAATTTATTCCAAAGGCATAGCTAACTCAATGCACTAAACGGCTCCAAAAAAGCATAAACAAGATAGCCTAATAATAAAAACTAATGCTCAAACAGCAAAAAGAAATACAATAGAGGAAATAGCCTAAATGACATCGCATTACTTCCATGGCTTCACACGCCTAGCATATGTGAACATGATTGGAGCCTTATTAGTATGCCTCACCTAGAAAGTCACCTTGTCCGCAAGGTAGAAAGCTGAAAACTGGTGGGACCCATTGGTTTTAGAGCCCGAACACAAGCCCAAAATATCTTTTGTTTCCACCAAAAGCTCAAGGTCATCTATCAGTTGCGGTGGGAAAGTCACTAGGCCTCCAAAGCACCCACTGCCTTCTTTAGCTGTCAAACATGGAACACTGGATGAATGGCAAACTCCGCAAAAAGTTTTAGGCGGTACACCACTTGACCCACCCAAGCGAGGACCAGGAATGGGCCATAGAAGCACAGTTCCAGCTTCTCAAAAGGACGAGCAGTCGAAGACTTACAACGACGGGCCTTAGCATGAGAAAAACCAAGTCACCAACTGTGAAATGAACATCTATTGATGGCCATTAGCATGGAACTTCATACGCTGCTAGGTAGCCAACAAATTAGCCTTAATCTCAACTAGTATCTCATCCTGAGCATGAAGCTGCTAATCAACATCGAAGCATACGGCTATCCCTGGCTCATAACAGAGGAGTGGGGGAGGGTCTCGGCCATACAACACCTTGAAAGGCATAGATTTCAGAGTCGTATAGAACTAAGTATTATAAGAGTACTCTACCCAAAGGGCCACCAAGCCGCCCTCTCCTTTGGCTCGGAATTAGCAAGGCAACGTAAGTAAGATTCTAATCTCCTGTTCACCACCTCGGTTTGCCCATCGGTCTGTGGATGGTAAGCCGTGCTATGCTTTAAGAACACCCAAAATAATTAATTCCAATATCCTTATTCAAAATCAATTACTAAGGGCTCATTAAGCAGATTTTATTAAGGTTGATCCCATGCTAAGGGACATCATTCAATCTTTGTAGGTAGATCCTCTCTCTAAACCTGGCTATGCATTTTTCCAAAATTGGCTATTGTGCGAAAATCAATTGGTCCTTCCATCTCATTCTCCCTTAGTGGGAATAGTTCTTCGTGAGACACATGATGGGATATTGATGCACACTCGGGGGTACTAAAAACTTGAAAGAAAGCGGCGGCCACAAGTTTTTGGGAAGGAATTAGGAGGGACATCTAGCAATATGTAGCGAACTGCAAGGTGTGCCAATAATATAAAACATCCACTTTGGCGCCAGCCAAGTTGTTGTATCCTCTACCTATTCCGATGCAGGTCTGGGAGGATATATCGATGGATTTCATTGAGGTGCTCCCTAAGTCTCATTGTGTTGATTGTGTCCTTGCTGTTGTGGACTGACTAAGCAAGCTTGCCTATTTCATTAACTTAAAACAACCCTTTATGGCTTCAACCATGGCTGGGATTTTTCTTCACAAGGTGGTACGTTTACATGGATTACCAAGGTCGATCGTTATGAGCGTCTAACTCTTCTAGCTGCATCACAAGTGGCCTTGTCAATTCCATCAAAGCTGAGGTAGGTTTAACACACGATAAGGCATCAGTAGCTTATTCTTGAGCCCCAGCTTGTAGTATATGTGAAAGTCACAACCCATTAGCTTCACTAGCCATTTCTGATGCTCTTCGCTAACCATGTGTTGTTCAAGCAGGAACACTCCTCTGATTGGTTCTAACTACAAACTTTCTTCCAAGTAAATAGTGACTCCACTTCTGAACAGCCATAACAATGGCCATGAGTTCACACTCGTAGATGGATTTAAGCTGTGCGCTTCCTGATAAGACCTGGCTGAAATAAGCGAGTAGCCTATGGTTTTGCATTAAAATAGCCCCCAACCTATGGCTCGATGTGTCCGTCTCAAGCACAAAACTCTGCGAGAAATTGGAAGAGCAAAAGTAAGTATGGTAGTTATAGCATATTTCAACTTGCAGAATGCCTCCTCAGCCACTTTGTACCATCCAAATCGGTCTTGCTTGAGCTGCTTCATGAATGGCCACGCAATACTGCCATAACCAGCCACAAACCGGCGGTAATACTTAGTCAAACTAAGGAAACCCCAAAGCTTATAGAGTGTCTTCACAACCGGCCAATCCAACATGGCTTGTATCCTAGAGTTGTTTGCTGCCACACCGTCCTTGGAGATAATATGCCCGAGATACTCTAAACTCAATATCCAAAAAGACATTTTTTATGGATGGCATATAACTTGTTGGCAGCTAATATGTCAAGGACCGTTCCCAAATGCTTCACATGCTCCTCCAGCAGCCTACTATACACTAATATGTCTTCAAAAAACACCGATACAAACTTCTTCAAACACCCTAGGAAAATTTCTTTCATTATGGCTTGAGAAGTTGATGAGGCCTTAGTTAGCCCAAACGGTGTCACAAGGAACTCATAATGCCCCTCATGTCTGTGAAAGTTATTTTGGACATATCCTCCACTTAAACCCGGATTTAATGGTAACCGGATTTGAGATCCAATTTCGAGAAGACACTCGCTCCATGTAACTCATCCAAGAGCTCATCTATAACTGGTATGGGAAACTTGTCTGGAATAGTTACCTTATTAAAAGTACGATAGTCCACACAAAATCACCAACTCCCATCTTTCTTTTTGACGAGGGGAATCGGACTCGAAAAAGGGCTTTTACTTGGTTGAATGATGCCCGCTCCAAGCCTTTCCTTCACCAGCTTCTTAATTTCATCCTTTTGAATTCGGGGATATCGGTAAGGTCTTAGATTCACTGGGGTTGCCCCTCGGCATCAAAAGGATTGTGTGATCCAACACTCAATTGGGAGACAGTTCATTTGCCCATCGAAAAACTCCATCATGCTACTGCAAATCCTGCTCAAGAAGAGGCGGCACACTACCCATGGTCAATTCAGAAACCACTTTAAGGTTGTTGAACTCCAACAACATGCCCCCTTCATCCCTTATTGCCTTCATCATTTTTTTCAAAGACACGAACTAGTTACAAAGGCTTGGGTCTCCTTGCGGAGAAACTAATATTTCCCCCACCTTGAAGCTTATAGTCAACAACCTCCAGTTAACTTGCATTCCCCTAAGAGTCTCCAACCATTTCATGCCAAGGATTACATATGCATTGTCCAACTTTAAGGGAAGTCTATCTTCTACCACTTCAATGTTTTGCAAGGTCAACGTTACCCCTCTACAAATCCCTTCTCCTTTCACAGTCAACACTGTTCCCATCAACACACCATGCCCACTAGTTCCCTCCCTCGGTATGCCTAGTTTTTTTACCAAGTCCACTGAAATGAAGTTATGGGTCGCCCACTATCGATCATCACCACTACCTCCTATTGGCCAATCTGTCCCTTGACCTTAATGGTCTTGGGAAAGGACAAACCAACCATCAAATCGATGGATTATTCTACCATCTCCCCAACCTCTGCCGCTTGCTCCGGGCTCTCAGTCACCTCCTTAGCTTCCTCTTCCTCTTCCTCTTCCTCCTTATCATTGTTAACCACCAACACTTGCAACTCCGTATTCTTACACTGTTGTCCTATGAAATACTTTTCATAAAACACCCATGTAAATGGCCCTTGTACACTCTATGTGAGATATGGTTCATTTTGAGATTTTCAAACATCACTATTTAGGGGTTTGATTTGGGGTTTTCACTTTACATAATTGCTTATTGACCCGAACAACAACTTTGTTTGAAAAGCATGTCCGAGTTTTTATAGAATCGACTTTACATAAGTTATCTGAATTCATATGCATTATGCTTATTTATCAACTGAAAAATGAGCCTTGTTTCGAGGGGAATATGTGCATATTAGATTCCATTTGTATCGGATGAGTATAATGTTTACGCGGCCAAAGTGTTTAAAAGGGACAATGCTTGACACATATAGATTCATTGCTAAAGGAATGTTGAAATTTTGATACAATTGTCATCGTCATGTATGAATTCTAGCTATGGCATGAGTGCCCGATATAATTGTATCAAGAAAAGGCTTTGTTTATCTTTAATCTTCATCTTGTTATTACATCGCCTTCCTTTCTGTGGCTTAGGCATGGGCTAGTTTTTGCAAGTTTGTTCAGATTTGTCCTTTTCAGATTTCAACCATTGTCATTTGTATGTTTAGTTTTTAGGTAAGCAAGATGAGTTTTGAGTTCTGGCAATGGACTTATTTGTAATCTACAATTGTAGTTGTTCACGTTCTGCAATAAACGATCAAGATAAGTTAGCTCATTCATCCATGCATTGAGAAGAACTACCCGATAGTGAATAACTATTTGACCCTGTCAATGCCAGATGAGAGGCATTTAACTGACATCTATCTCACCTCCACTCCTTGTGTGCAATAATTTGCAGACCAGGGCCTTTTCTTGGCTAGGAAGAATAGTTTATGAACGAACACATTTACGCTAATGCAGTCAATCCATGCAGGCATGAGAAATGAACTAAAGAAACTTCGTCCCCTTTTGTTGTCAGACATTATACATGATATGAATGTAACTGTTACATTAAGCGTTTCAACGGTTTCAACATTGAAACCAATTTATTTTTTGTAACAATTATGCATTAGTGGTCTCATATTCATTCCTCATTAAACCAATCTGGGTAACTGATTGGTTGAAGCAGTATAAGAAATCCTTGATGGAAGGATTTTACAGCAGGAAAAAAATATAACACAGTTTGGTCCCTATCACTATTCTCTCTATTCAGTCTATTACACACATCGCGTTTGAGTGTCTGAGTGATAGAAGCATCCAAAACTAGTGGTGCATCGCAAAACAACAGCAACAACTGCACCGTGCAATGGCCGAAGGTAAACGAATTTTCATGCTTCCGTTTTTTGGTTTATGTTTTGATATGTAATCAGTTTTGGCATGTCAAATCATTGTTTTAAAGCTTACAATGAATATAATGCGCCAGAATATACAGAATTATTGGTTAATGAATTGTATGATCTATGCCTCATTTATGAAGTATGGTGGCTAAATTGGCATCTTCAGCTTTCTTTTTCCTTTTTAACAAAACATATTGCTTGCCGTGTTATTTTTTGTTGGTTTGAATTAATTAAAAATTATAAGCCCTTTGGTTGTGTTTTTAGATTATTTTTTAAAAAATATAGAAGTGAGAATATTTTAAAAAATGTGTTAAAATTGTTTTTGAAATTATGTTTAGTTGTACATGTTGTTATGTTTTTGAACATAAAAAAAATTTAATAAAAAATACTTAATATAAAAAAACCAAGTTTAATTCTAATAACACTAATTACTTTTTAAACTCAGAACCAAGCGATAGTTGATGACTCGTCCTCTCCACTTCGCCGCCGTGTTGTGTTTTCGGCTATGATACCGCCCACACCACGATGATCAGAAAACGACGACAATCAAAACCCACCATTTCTCTCGTCAGATCTCGGCCGGAAACGCCGCGGAGACAAACAGAACCACTCTCTGCAAATCTGCACTCTGAACCAGCGGCTGAGACAACGGCGAACTGGTCGTTGAGTCGAAAAAAAGGAGCAGGCAAATGGCATGCCTTGTTAAGAACCTCGTCGCTGAGGCTGCCGTTCCATAGAAACGACGAAGCTCCAAACCGGGAGAGAGTCAGCGTGATGGGTACCGCTTCGGTGCGGTTATTACTGGAGACGTTGAAGACGAAGAGCAAGGACTGGTTAAGTGGCGGGAAAGTTTTGTTGAAGCGGTTCCACTGGAGACGGAGCGAGTTGAGGCGGTCAAGGGCGGTGATCCCGACCAGAATCGGACCGGAGAAGTTGTTGAAGGAGAGATCAAGGGTGAGGAGGTGGTGGAGGGTGAGAATCGACGGCGGAAAAGCTCCGGCGAAGGAGTTGCAGTCGAGGAAGAAGGATTTGAGGTTGACGAGAGGGGAGACGTTCGGGACAGGACCGGAGAGCGAGTTGTTGTAGAGGCTGAGGGGTCAGAGCTGGTCGAGGCGAGTCAACGAGTCAGGAGGGAAGACGCCGCGGAGGGTGAAGCCTTGGAGGACGGGCGCACTTCACGCCCTGCCATTGGCAGTAGTCGAGGCGCTTGTTGAGGGCGTAGAAGAGCTTGTGGTCGAGATCGGCCTTGTACTTGAAGGTGATCAATGAAACGGCGTCGGATGGTTGGAGGAGGCTCTCAACTAGTGGCAGAGAAGAGAATCCTGCGGCGGCGGTGGCGGTGGCGGTGGCGGTGGCGAAATTCCCTCTGGGCTGTGGTAGGGTTGCTTCGGCGATGGCGGGTTCGTCGGTGACGGTTGGGGCCGGTGGTTGTGGGTGGGGTTCGCAGGAGAGGAACGGGGAGGGAGGGAGGGTGCTAGGCTGTGACCATTTGGTGAATTGTTATGTAGTAAAAGAAGGAAAAAAAAAATGAAAACGGGTTTTGTTTTGTTTTCAAAAACTAGAGAAAAGGTGGAATGTTTTAGAAGATATTTTCATTTTTAATTTTTCAAAATTGTTAACCAAACACTTTTTTAAAACAATTTTTATTTTGTGTTTTTGAAAGTGGCAAAACATGTTTTGAAAATGAAACCAAACAGACCCTAGAGTCTGCATTTAGTCAAGAATAATCTTTAAACAGCTTGCAGGGTTGTAAAATCTTATGTTGGTTTTTGATGTTTGGCCAATGATTACAGCTAAACGGTTTATCAAGTTCCTGGTCATGATTGGTGTTTCCACTGTTTCTTTGGTCAGGTTTTAAATTGGTTTCTTCCTTGGTGGCATTCCTTGGCATGTGCGAGCTTTTATACTACTTTGTGTACAAGTGGATTACAGAGAAAAGCCTGGATATGTTGCCTGCATGATCGCTGTAAGTATCCTCTTTGCTTCAAATTTATTTTTAACTTGCTACAAATGTTCTTGAATTTCATTTTTCTTTTTGCAACTTAATTGTCTGAAGTACCTTATTCTTGGTGACGAGTCTAACGACAATGAACTTGAGCAAATGTTTTGTCTGGTTCAGTCAACCTTAAAACTCTTAGTCCACGATTTGTTAATTTGTGCATGTTTTTGTAATGTAAATAGCAGCAGTAAAAATGAATTTTTCTCCACTTTCTGGTCTATACAGTGTATTCGTACAGAATCTTCAGTAGCCCTTTGAAGCTTTTTTTTTTTTTTTAAATGTGAGAGAATGCTTTAACACAAAAATGGTATCCACTTTAGGATGTCCGTGCAGTTCAGTGCTTGTAATAATTGCCGGTTCATGTTTTACTTGCATGCTGTGAATTCATGCACAAGTTTTATGGCCATTCCTTAATTGTTTTTCGATTTGAGAGGGGGGTTCTAATTTATTTGTAAATTACATTGGTCCTGAGCCTCCTATTGTGGACTACTTTCCTGTGAAAGGAGAAATTAATAATTAAAAAAAGAAGAAGAAGAAGAAGAAAACGAAAGAGAGAATACAAAACCTTGTTTGTCTTGCCAACTACTTCGTGCACAAATGTTTGTTGGGAATCTGAGTAGCGCAGAGGGCCTCACATGTGATTGTTTTATGATTAACTATGTCAATATGAAGTTTCAAAGTGATAAAATTCTATCATTTTGAAATTGCATGTTGAAATAGTAAATTTTACATGGCCATATTTTCCATTTCCTGGTAGATCCTTATCCCTTTAATTGTGTAACAATACTAAGCTCTTTTTTCTTTTTTCTTTTTTTTTTTTTAAACATTGAGAACTCTTAAGATTGTGCACGTTGTGGGGTATTTCAACTAAATATAGGCCTTCAGAAAGAAGAAGTTCATATACACCTATTATCGATCAAAGTCTTACAACCATGACCTGTGTTAATACTATTGATTATCTGCCATCTGTTATTGTTGCATGCATTTCTGTTCCGTCGGATAGTTAATACAACACGTCATGTTGTGGTTGATGACTTGGATGCGATCAGTGTTTGTTGGAATAGTGTTGAATTCATTTTGCTATGCTGTAGATTATCATAGACACTTGTTTTGTTTAAGTCTCGCTGTCCCAAATTTTTATAGAAAGAAGATGCACTTGTGCACATACTTTCCTTCAACTGCTGTTCGCTCCAAATTTGACCACTTCATGGTGTTCCCTTCTTTTCCCTTGTTTCCTTTTTCTTTTTTTTTTTTTTTTCTTTTTTTTTTTTTTTGTGAAAACCATCCGGTATTCGGACCCACCACATAGAGGCACGAACTCACAGAAATAAGGGTCCCTCAACTCTAGCGGGAGTAAACCCAACTAATCCGAATTCGAGCCGGGTTGGACTCATACGGGGGAAGCTCTCCCAACACCTGTTTCTCCATACACAAGACTCAAACTCAAGACCTTGCTTAAGGGAGAATGAGCTCCATGCCACCCAATCCCACAAGTTGTTGGTTTCCTTTTTCATTTTTAAATTTATTGAATTCCGCGTTCTTGCATTTTCAGCCCATATTAGCTGTAATTGCCATAACTCTTGGCGTTACAAAGGGAACTCGTGCTCGGTGAGCTCCAAAATGGATCGTGAAGATCATTGTATATATTCCTCTCCTGCCGCAGAGTAAACATCTGTTGGTAAACTGTAATTAAACTTGGGAGGTTGTGTTAATCTATATTTTGAAATTCTTGTGTTCATAAAATGTAGTCATACACTTGGTTTTCTTCTTAACTTCTACCATGATTGAAACTACCAGAGAAGCAGCATTGAAAGAAAGATCCGAAAGCTTTTGAAAGAGGACCTATTTGTGCTAGAAAGTTTTCCACAATTAGTCGTGGTTAATTCGGTATCAATTTTTTTTTTCAAAAAGAAAAAAGAAAAGAAAACAGAAAAAATAAATTCAAGATAATAAAGGAAGAAATAACAAAATAGCATATTTAGGTTAAACTTTAGTAAATAACGTTATATGCTTTCAAAATCTCTAATATATAACATATCATTAAAAATTAAGTTATATTTCATTAAAAATTGAGAATAAAAACCTCAAAATACCTCACATTTTTATCTTCTATATCTCTCATCATTTTTTCTCGTCGGCATCGCCGTCAGCTGTATAAATACAATATTTACTTGGAATTATCGTATTTACTATGTAAATACAAAAATTCATCGACAATTTTGTTGGACTGTTGATGGCTGATAAATACAATATTTACCGTATAAATACAAAAATTCACCAGCGACTTCTTCGGACCTCTGGTAGTTGGGAAACATAATACTACCATGTAAATACAAAAATTCATTGGCAATTTTGTTAGACCGTTGACGGCTGAAAAATACAATATTTACTAAAAAAATATCGTATTTATCGCGTAATATAAAAATTCAACGAAGACTTTACAGGACCGTTGGCTGTCGAGAAATACAGTATTTTACTTGAAATATTGTATTACCGTGTAAAAATAGAAATTCAACGGTGACTTAACAGGACTACTAGTGGTCGAAAAATACAATATTTCACTTGAGATACTGTATTACCAAGTAAATACAAAAACTCACCGGCAATTTTGCCGGATCATCAACGGTAGAAAATACGATATTTCACTTAAAATATTATATTACTGTGTAAATACAAAATTTCACCAACAGCTTTGTCGAACCACCGACGGCCAGGAAATACAATATTTCACTAGAAATGCAGTGTTACCATGTAAGCATAAAAATTCATCGATGATTTTGCTGAACCATTAGGTGCTAGGAAATACAATATTACCTTGGTGATATTGTATCATTGTGTAAATATGAAATTTCATTGGTGACTCTGTTTGATAGTTGACGACTGACAAAATATAATATTAATCTGGTAATATTATATTTACATAAAATAAAAAAAATTTCCAACGATGTCGTTGGGCATTATGGCACTAGCGACATCGACCGTAAATATATGTCTTTATAGGGAAATTTTGAAAAAAAGAGTTAAGAAAATTTAAAATTAAGTGAATGACCTCTTTTTTTTTTTTTTGCATTAAAAAAGGTTTTTTTTTAGCACCGAAACTGTCCCAACTTTTTTCACAGAAAAGAGAAAAAAGACTGTATCGTAAAGAGGAATCTAACTGTGATAAAAACAAAAAAAACTGGAACCATTTTGATGTCTAAAAAACCAATTTTCTGATGAAAAAAAAAAAAAAAAGGTCATTTGCCCAAAAAAATTTTTGGACGGACTACTTGTCCAAGAGCCCCATCTTTATAAACGTGTCATTTTTTACAAAAGCAAAAAATAAAGACAAAACAAATATCACCAACTCCTATCAGGTGTCCACTAAAAGGATCAACTTCTCTTAGTGTTTTTTCTAGACACTTACATCGTGATCTGAAGATGAGTACACCGCTGAAGTTGAAGACCAGAGGCGGACATTGTCGCGGACCTCCTAATGGATATCGTCGCGGACCTCTGCTCTTGCGAAGATCAACTTTGACAGTGAATGACATTCCGATAGCAATGCCATCTCATCACCTAGCTGCGTACCTCTACGGATCTCGTCTCAAGAGCTCTGACCAACGGCAGGACCAACGACGCAGATCGGCAAAATCAGATCGTGATGTTTAGTAGAGAGGAGGGCGAAGGGGAGAAAAAGAGATCGTGATGGAGAGACGGCCAAATCAGTGACGCGACTTGTGTCGTGTGAGTTTGATCTTTCTTCACTTGTGCGACCTGTTGGAGATCTGACTAAGTTAGTCACGATTTGAACTTTTGCAATCTAAACTTCTGTGATCTAGCTTCGGTGCTGGAATCTCACGGAGAGAAGGGAAAACGAAAGAGAGAGAGAGAGACTCCTCGTTGCGAGGTCTGATTTGAGACCTATGGCTCCATCGATGACGACAGAGAGTAGATCCGGAGAGAGAGAAGAGAGAGATGGAGGAGAACGAAATGAAGAAGGAAAGAGAAAGGAAAAGCAAAAAGACAAGAAAAATCAGAGTTGTTTTATGAATTTATGAGTATTTTTGGGCTTGTAGATGTTCAAAAATACTTATTTCATTGAATCTGCTTTTTTTTTTTTTTTAACTTTTTGCAAAAACCTGACATTATTTACTCTTGAGTGGATAAAAACTGTTATTTTGTATAATTTCTCGATAATCAATAACCCATAGTTTAGCTGTCAATCTTACAACGAAAACATAATCGAATGGTCCTTTGAAAAACAAGGGCCTTGTATCTGCGTCTGTGTGTATCCTGCACAAAAGAAAACTTTGTTGTACATAAATTGGGTTTTAGAGCAAGGGGAAAGTAGTAAATTTCTTACAGAGGTTATTTTGGTATACTGATTAGTGAAGGCATAAATACTATTTTTTTTTTTTGAATTTAAAGTGAAAAATTTTAACTCTTCACCTTTAAATTGAATCAGATATAATTTTACCGCTATGCTATGCTTTGTTTGTACCTTCAACCGCAAGGCATGGATTCTATTAAGAAACACATATACACCAAGTTTCCAACACTCTGAAAGTTTAAAAAGATCTGGCAGAAATTTTATGAGTTGTCTGTGAATTTGGTCGTCTTCTCAGTATACTCCTCAACAATGAAATTTAGATGCACGCCCCCAACTTCCTCAACTGCAAGAAATGACGTATGCCTCTGAAATTTAAAATTATTACCACACTACTTTTAAGTTTTGAACGGATATTGTTGAGATGCTCAACAATTCCCCGAATTTCGGTCAACGATTCAAACGCCACAGGAAGAACAACGCAGATTTCACGTCTTTCATCTGCTACTTCAGCACTATGTAGGAGTTTGTGTTGACTATCACCATCTCCAACAACTCAATGCCCTCAGACTTAGTTCTCCTGTTGGAAGATGTTTCGTTGGGACACGCCGAATTTCCAACTGACTGAGGAATGGATAACACATGCGACTGAGCAGAGAGCATCGTTGGTTCTGATACTGAATTAGCAAAGTATTACCAAAACTCTGTTGATCCAGACTGATTGCAGGGTCAATCGTAGCACATGAGATGATGCATGCATAACGGCTGAAAGGTGGTATTCTGTCC
>CAMOHE010048446.1:0-20093 GCA_946598075.1 Artocarpus hirsutus
AATGATTAAAACTCAAATAATTCAACTCAACAGGGTGTTATTGATACCTAAAGTGTGCGTGGGGTCCTTTTCTTCATCCCCCTATTCCTATCCTCAAAAACTATGTTGGCTTCTTAGAAGTTCTATACACCGTTTACTAATGCTACTGTGGAAGTACGACAAAATCCTATGGAAGCACACACCACAAACTCCAATATATATAAATTATGCAAACAGATATTTATCTTTTTTTACCTTCTTCTTTAGATTAATTTAAAAACTATATTTTTTTTTATTTTGGATTTCATTAAATATATATCTTTAAATTAAGTTTAATAGACAAATCAATACATTACCACATTTAATAGTTGATTTTGACTTTTAAACTAACCAAATTATTTTTAAATAAAGAAGAAAAAATTAAAACGTTCAAAAAATAAGAAGAAAACAAAAACAAAAATGTAGCGTCTGGAAAAATCTAATAATTAGTAAGTATAATTAATTAAGGATTTTTCATAATTGCATCATTAAATGCATAAGAAAGTAAGAGTTTAGAACGTATAATCGTAAGTTCTTGTTAGATTGTTGGGAACAACAACAGTATAATAAGCCCAGTACTGAGTCAGTTTAAGAATAACCACAAGTATTTAGCCGAAAGCCTTAATGGTGGACCGTGATAGTAGATAATAGAATGAACAATTATAGAAGAGTGTGAAAATATAAGAAAATGCTTGGCTTGAGCCAAGTCAATACATCCTTAACGGTCCAAACAGAATTCAATTATGATAATTAAGCACTTGATTGTTTACATCCTAGAGAATTCAAGTATTAAGTCAAGAGTTTTCTTGGAAAACCCAAACACCTATTATCCATAAAGAGTCATGGAATTTTAGATAAATTACATGATTCTATAATTAAAGTGAATTTAGTAGTATACAATACCGCTAAAAATTGTGAGAAACTATTAGTAATCAGTTTAAGATAAAAAAACCTTCCATCTCGAAGTCAAGATAAAGGGAGTTTATTAGCAAGAAAGTGAAAATTTAATAGATAAGAATGTAAAGTATGGTGGTGGATTATTAGTGTAGAGATAAACATTCTAGCGCAGTTAAACGATATTAAGTATCTCTCACCCAACATGAAGAGTTTCATGTTAGTAAACATCAAGAAATTAACATTACAACTGGTACAAACTAGGACAGTCATAGTAATGACCTAAAAAATCATTAAATTAAAATATTATAGTTTAAATATTTAAGTCAAGAATTTTCCTAAAAGAGTTCATGTTTTGTTCTATGATTATAGAATTCATGGAATTATTATATAAATTTTAAAATTAAATATTTGGATTTATAACTCCTTCTAAAAAAATAATTACGTTGAAGATTTTATAACGCGATTTAAGGAAGAGAAAAATTCAAACTGTAAATTAACTTAAAAATTCACTATATAAGATTTTTTAAGTGCAATATAGTGTTAGCATTGTTCAACGAAACACACTAACACACAAAAGTTATTTAATTGCCTATTAGTCAGAATCAAAATTATACAAGTTTAGCAAAAATACTATCCGAACTTAGGGTTTGATACTGTTAAAGGCTATCTGATTTCTAAGATAAATGCAAAAGAAGTTAAGTTTAAATTTTATGCAGTCAAAGATTAATTAATTTTAAGATCGATGATAGTCTAATTTTGAAAACAGTATTTAGTAGAAGTGGCTTTGCCAATTTACTTTGATGTCAGACCGTTTGTTAATACACCGAGATTTTATCAATACAAACGATTACAAGTGTGCAAACGGAGACTGCATAGAGGCACATGGTCATTCAAGTCAAATACGAACCCACAAAAAGTCACAGTCTTGTCTTTTTCGTAAGTCTTGTCTGTAGAAGTCTTTTATGTTTTGAAGTCTTTTGGACTCAAAAGATTCCATTTAAATTTAAGTGTAAAAAATTTTTATATATGTGTTTGTTTTTTTTTTAAATTAAAATCTTTTAAATATTAAAAATTTAAATTTTTAGAGTTTTGATCTTCTAAATTTTTAATATTTGGATATCTTTACTACAATAAAAACTGAATTTTTTTTTATATTTGAGGAAAAAAATCATAACTTCTTCATTTGATATCCAAATGAGATGATTCTTTTTTTATTGTATTATTAGTGAGGTGAGAAATAAATTAATATCCATATTGTATATTTTTTAATATTATTAACATTAAGATCTTACTAGATTTTTTTAATAAATCAAAAACCATTTTCATTACCTCTTCAAACACAAATTTCAATTTTATTTAATACTTAGATTAAAATTTAAATATACATCCAAATGTCAATTCGGATAGCAATTTAAATTATTAACTCAAATTCTAATTCAAATCATATAACTCAAATTAAATCACTAATTTGAATTCTTTTACTAAACGGACCGGTGTTCTTCTTTAAAGTTAATATGAGAACTCCTCTTAGAGGGACATCATATTCTCCATGATTTTTGTTTCAAGGATAGCGCTTTCTTCGTGATTGTTATGCAGATATATCTTGCAAGGAAACATATATGCTTCGTTTTGGATTTATTTTCTTTCTAACATCAATTTTTGGACATTAAAGTAGAGAAAGGATGAAGAAAATAGAGTTTTTTATATACTCAAATTTAGATTCGAGTATTAAGAATCCTTTGAATACATGTTTGTTTCCCAAAAATCTGAATTAGATGTCCAAGTTTTTAGAGTTTTGACCTTTTTAAACTCTTGATACTCAGATATCTTTGCTGCAGTAAAAGCTAAAATTCTCTCTCTTATATTTTAGGAAAAAAATCATAACTTCTTTATTTGATATCCAATTAAGATGATTTTTTTTATTGTATTTCTAGTGAAGAGATGAATAAATTAAGATTTATATTGCATATTTTTTAGGATCATTAATATTAAGATTTTATTAGATTTGTTAATAAATAAAAAAAAATTTCTCACTATCTTTTCAAACACAAATTCTAATTTTATTTCATATTAAGAGTAAAGCTTAAATGCATGTCTAAATATTAATTTAGATAACAATTATCATTAATTTAAATCTATTTATTAATCCGACCTTAGTGTTGCATACTAAACAAGCAAGTTGAGTCAGTTTTCGCTACCGTACTTGGTATCATGTCACTTGTCATGATTTTAGCAGTGGCAACCTTACTTACACGTTGTGAGTTATGCCTTGTTTTCAATCCTCATTAATTATGTTAACACATGATTTGATTCGTCCAACTATTTGCTTTTGTTCCTCTTATTGCATGTTAATCTGCACATACTATACCTTGTTCTATATTGGTATATTGCTGTTTAAATCACTAATATCGAGGCAAACAAGCTCAACCAACTTTGCAATACTTACATTTTATGTTTCCTTTGCAGCAGTAACCAAGTTGTTCAGTATGCTCCTTTAATTCCATACAGTTTCTTCAATCTCATTTTGGCTACTTTCTCTATAACTATATTAAAAGAGTACATGAAGTTGCACTATTCATCTTTTAGTAGTTCAAAGCGTTTTTTTTTTTTTGGCTGGTTTTTTTCGTTTTTTATGCATAATTCTTAATTTTTTCATCCTCATTTATTTCCTTTATTTTTGGTCATTCCTCCTTTTTCATTTGCATTTTTAGTACTTTATTTCTATTTTCCTATACTATTTAACCCTCTACGTTTTCTTTTGTACTTTTTAACTTTGGTTTATTTTGATTAATCTTTTTTTACCTTTTTTCTTTTATTTTTTTATGTTCAAGGGCTTTTAATTCTACCATTGTCACATACTTGAATCCTTCCTTCTTTGACTTTATCGTTTTAAAGCTTTACTCTTCTTCTTTTTCAAATCTTTCTTTTGTTCCTTTTTTAAAAATTATTTTTTGTTCTATTTGTTTCTTTTACTACTTTACTCATCCAAAAATCCTCCCTATTATACCCATGCATATCTTTTTGAAAATAATCAGTGTTTTAATTAAGGGATTCTACTGTGTAATTTATAAATCTCAAGGTAATTAAACCTAAAAGTTAATGTTGGTGGTCAAAATAAAACAAATGTATATCTTCAAAGGTTTTTTCTACAACCTTTTCTTTTCAAATCTCTAAGTTAATTTTTTTTCTTCTATTCATTTTTTTTAATTCAATGTTAATGTTTTTTAAACTTCAATTTAACTTAATACATGCATCGTATGTATCTAAACTAGTCTGGGTGAAAAGAGAGAAACTACTTCTGACTATTTGAGAAATTAATTTTTCCTTTTAACCTTTTCCATGTATTTCTTGCCAACAAAAAATTAGACTTCTTGTAGCATTAACAATTTTCAATAAAGATTTAAGTTAAAATATTTCTTCCTATATCATGTTTAAAGTCCAAATTCATTGTTTTTTTTCTAATTTTTTTATAAAATGAAAACAAAGACGTGGTTATAAACAGTTACAACAATCTTAAAAGCTCAAAAAAAATTACATTTAACTTAGACATTGATTACCCTAAAATTTAACTTTGACAGTAAGTCTCACAAGTGTGAAGTACATGAATCAAACTAATATAATATAAAGAAAAATCATTCTCATTCTCATAGTTATAACGCTACTATTTAAAAAACTATAGACCTCAATTTAATATATAGTATACTTTATAAATTAGATCTTATTGTTTTATTAATAATGAGCTTATAACTTATAGGGTTAAATAGGACTATTCTAGTATAAATGTCTCACTCCTACTTGCATTTCTTTTGCTCACAGTAAAACTTGATGCCTGCGAAAAGCCATTTGTTAGTACAAAACAACAGTGAACAACAGAGTCCATAAAAACAAAACAAAAATAGAAAAATAAAAGGAATGTTGTGGTAATTGTCAAGTTTTAAGCATAGCTTTGGAAATCTAAGAACTGTCTCTAATGCAATATTAAATTGATGTGTTAACAATAAATTTTGTATTTGAATAAAATAAAAAATACTTTCCAATACAATGACATTTTTAACGATAAATTTGTTGTATCTTAAATTTTATGTCAAATTTGTCACAAAGTTTAATATATAACAAATTTGTCATTTGATTCTTATTAGTTGGTATAATGATTTTTTTGCTTTAATAATTACAACATTCTTATTTTTTAATTATTTTAATATTAAAAGTTTACTTTTACAAGTTTCAAAATTTAATAACTACGACAAAAAACAAATACGGTATTTTAAATAGCATTATGTATTGGAGCATAAAATAAAATAAGATATCAAATATGCTATTTTGATATTTTTTAATAACAAATATAACTTTAGCATTGACATTGATATTTATATTGGAGATTATGTCCCAACTGAAAATTACAAGAAAAGAATGTACATGTTTGCTGCCTAATTAGAAATCTATTATTATTATTATTATTATTATTATTATTATTTGAGAAAGAGCAAAAATAACATATTTAAGTTAAGACTTAGTAAATAACGTCATATAGTTTCAAAATATGTAGTAAATGATATATCATAAGAAAATAAGTAAAATCTCATGATAAATTAAGAATAAAAACCCCCAAAATATCCATACATCTTTCTCCTCTATATCTCTCAACCGGCAGCCAGGAAATACAATATTAGTTTGGTAATACTGTATTACCGAGTAAATACAACAATCAACCAACGACTTCGTAGGACCACTAACGGCCAAGAAATACAGTAGTAACTTGATAATATTTTATTACCACTAATATTTTATCGTTTTGTGTCGTTTGCATTGAAATCTTTCCCCCTTTTGTTACCCTTTTTAGCCGTTTCTTTTTTCCCTCTAAAATATTATTTTTAAATTTGTTTCATTAAGATTCTTTTCTCTAATTTTCTAGTTTTGAAATATATATATTTCTTCAAATGTGTCCTGCTTACGTATATTTTTTCTTTGCAATCTCCTAAATTATTATTTTTGTCAAATAAAGCCTTCATATCACAAATAACTTTGTTTCCATGTACATCACCAAAAAAAGTTGTTTTCTTTTTTAAATATGATCCCGTTAAAATATATTCTTATCGTCATATGTAGCCCCAATTAGTTTCTCTATTTGTGTTGAACTCATTAGAATTAATTTTTCGTATCAGTATACTCTACTTATTTATAATATTCGACTTAAACTCATGGTTTGACTAAGGCGTGTATTTTGGTGTTCTGCCCTTTTCTAATTGTTATGTGTCTAATTAGCATAAATTTTCTCCAATATCCATTAAGATCTTGTCACGCCCCGAAGTACGGGAGATGACGTGGTAGGTAAATTAAGTTAATTAAGAAAAAATTTGAATAAAAACATAAGTTTAAGAATTTAATTAATTAATTTAAAACGTGATAATTTGGAGCCGCTACTTTTAGAAACCCTTCGCAAACTTTTATGTAGTAACCGACAAGTCTTAAAAAGCTATAAATCTTGGCTGTGATCTTCAGTCACCTCGCTGTACTATAGCCTCAATCTTGACGAATCTACTGAGACGCTTTACTCAAAATGATATGCTTCAAACTTGGCCTCCTGGGCATGCAGCTGGTGCTTCTGGATCGCAAATCTATTCTCGAGAAGTATCGGGAACTCCTTAGCTGGTCAAATAACTCATCGATCCCAGGACTGGGATATTCATCCTTCACGGTGACTTGATTCAGTTGCTGATAATCCAACGTGTAACCTGAGCGTAACATTGTGCCTCTTGGCAAACGAAATTGACGCATCCTATGTAGTCCTGAATATATCCTCTGCCTGTAAGTTCTTGAAGTTGTTTCCTTAATTCCCTCATTCCAACTAGCACCAAATGACACAATGCTACGAAAATCAAAGTAGTCCTTGAGAATAACTTGATACCAACTTAATCCTCCCGATGCGATGCTAATCACGATAACCCATTGGGCAAGACATCCTCGAACTCGTTAACCACCGATATTGCTACATTCCTTCCTCCGGCATTATATGTCTCCCCTAGATCTAAGAGAAACATATATATATATATATATATATATATATATCAATATGTAGCATGCTAGGTTTCCCTCATACATCTAGACATGTTTTCATGAGTTACTCACTCATCACTCTATCGTTACTACCCTGGTAAATGATCATTGTCCCCCTATCAATCCCTAGGGTTTCCTATTTGGTATGACAACTATAGTTGCACATTCTTGAACAACCCGTCCATTCTTAAGATCAATTATAAGTACTCATGGGGATTATAACCAAATTACTTTTTGAAGTTCCATCCCCAATCATTACTTACAAGATTCACACGCACCCGCGCCAAGGGTAAGGTAACTATCAAGGGTTCATCAAATTCCTCTATTTCCATTCCCAAGGCATGCATAAATGGACTTAAAACAAGAGAACGAATGGCACCAATATCAAAGAAAACAAAACTAAAGACTAAGGAATTGGAACCGTGCTATCGATTATCCTGTCACTAATCTGAGCTTCCAAACTCCTTAAGGTTACAGTGTGAACTCAAACTAGAGCCTTTTCCTTTTCCTCTAATAATGCTACTATGTCCTGGGTTCATCGGCCGATATTGCTGCGGAGAAAACTAATGGAGCTAAAACTAAAGAAGTTGCTGAGGTGGAGGTGAAGACTAAGGTTGAAACTAACGGCTCGCATCCTCTCCGGTTTAAGATCCTCATCGAGCATCTCTTATTGGATAGCTCCTTCTAATGTGTCCCGGCTGCTATACGAATGATAAGAATTGCTTCGCCCATTACTAGATAAACTGCTGATTCTATTGCTACGCTACCATGCCGATTCTTTACCTAAGCTTGACGATCGCTACCTCTTCCTATTGCTCCGCTGAGATCCTCCTGATATCCTTGCTCGATTCTTGTAGTAGTGTACATGTTTTGCTTCTGCCGACAAAGTTGACAACTCTAACCTACTAGGATTCTAAAGTCGCAAGACCACCAGTCACCGTTGAATGAATGTTTGAAGCCCTTCATGGAACTTGATACACTTTTCATGTTTAGATACCATGACAAACGGAGGAAACTTGGCCAACTCATCAAACTTAACCTCGTGCTCCTGAACCGTCTTATCACCTATTCCAACCAGTAGAATCCAACGATCCTTTGGTCTCTACATCCCTGCAAAAATGACGCTCACGAAACAATTCCTTGAATATTTTCCTATTGATACTCCCACCATTCTCCATATGCTTCACTTACCTTTACAGACATCAACACTGCCTGTCAACTTACAAGTCACGAATTCCACTCAATACACTATCGATACACCAAGGGTATCCATACGTTTTACTACTAAGTTTAACCAGTTTTCATCTACCTACAAACCCTCATTTTCCATCGATAGCCAGGGTAAACATGCCTAAGCTCCTTAAGGCACTCATGCCAACGACTCACTTTAGAAATTTTAGGCCTAACCCTTGTTGCCATTTGCCAAAAAGAGACAAATGACGTCCCTATCATGCATTCCTCAATCGTGGGACTTACGTCAGCCATAGCTGGATGATGTCCAAGTGTCATTCTCTCTCAATTCTAGAGACTAAATTGGACTGTCAAAAGCTTTTCATTGTCGTACCTATGTGTGCACAATTTCTAAGGTTCATAAACTTGAGCTCTGATACCATTCTGTCACGCCCCGAAGTACGGAAGATGACATGATAGGTAAATTAAGTTAATTAAAAAGAAATTTGAATCAAAACATAAGTTTAAGAATTTAATTAATTATATAAAACGTAATAATTTAGAATCCCATTTTTCTCCTTTTTTTTAACAAACATTTATAATAATTTAACAAATAAGATAGAAATAAAATGAAATAAAACATTAAAGAGGGCAAAGAGGGTACGTGTTAGGTCCCACCAGCCCACAACGTGTGCACACACTTAGTATCGACAATAAATTATTATAGTCATCGTCCAATCGTGAGAAATAAAATTTAAATAATACATGCCTTGAATTACTACAGCTACTAACTTACTCAAGGTCCTTTATTGCTTGTGAGTCTGGGCAGTGGACTCTCCATCGGCCCTAAGCTAGATTTCACCTAGAAGGGAAAAAGTTTGAACACAAGTAAAAAGTGAGCGAAAGGCTCAGTAGGACTAAGATTTTAAAAACGAGTAATTAATTTTAAATACAAAATTTACCTTTTAAAGAAATAATTATAACAAAGTTTAAATAATAAATAAATAAATAAATACTTAATTGATTAAATAAATGAATAAATTGATTTAAACAAGTCTTAACAAAAATGTTCATCTAGAAAGTACCTTTACATTCTTTTATGGGCAAACCATGATAATTGCTACCGAAATGGCCTAGTTGGGTTTTGGGACCTGCCTCCAAAGTCCCGCACTATACGACCTGATCTCTGATATGGCATCATGTCCCATATATATATATATTTCTATTATTATTATTTAAAACCCACTTACCAAGTGTTCTTAATTACATTCATTATTCAATTCATTATGAGCACGTATCCTCTAACAATTAAGGAAAATTTGCTAAGAGGTTTATCTAAACTGTTCCTTGGAATTCGTTTTAAAGAGATTATTTTGAAAGAAATTACCCTAAAAGAAATCATTTTCTAAAAGGTCATTTCGAAAGAAATTATGTTATGGCCAAAAGTCCTTTTTTGGAAACGTTTAGAATGTTATGTCACTTACTGAAAATATTTTGGTAAAATTCGTTTGAGATCAAAATCCTTTACAGTCAAGGTTACCAAGAAAGAGGGATAGAAGTCCTACCTCAACATCCTGCATCATAACCTAGCATTGCAGTCCCACTTCGCTATACATTAGCTCCACGGAATTACGAACGACCTTAAACATAAACTAAGCTCATCAATTTCTAGCTTAGGATATTCTATGTTACTAATCTACTTCATGGTGTCCTAGTGTGACATTTAAGTCCGCAAAATCATATTGGAGGTTTAAAAATCTCTTTGGGGTTCAAAACAGTAAAAAGGGATGAAAAAAAATAAAATTCCACCATGCCTGATCGACCTGTCGATCACCTTGGTTTGGCTGGCCAAACTATGCAGTTTGGTCTACCGAAAAACCAAGTCTGGTCTATCAAACTTTTTCAGAATCGGCTTGCCGGTCATATGAATCTAGCCTACCAAACTCATGAATTTGGCCTGCCGATTTGAAAAAAGTCTAGAATTTTTCAGCACGGGTTCTTGGCCTATCAAGCCCAAATCTTCTTTCTAACCTGTTCTTATCAGTTCTATGGCATGGAAAACATTTATAGTTGATAGAAAAACATTATAAAACACTTTTGAACCAATTTAAACAAGATTTGCACAAAGATTTTGAAAAATCTCGAAATTGAAGAAAAATAGAGAAAAATAAAAAATCTTGATTTAAATCCGTTTTTCTTCAAACTAAGCTTAGATTCTAGCTACTTTAAGTTTCTCTAACTTAGATTAAAGGTTTTCTAACCTTAAATGAGCTTAAATTTCAAAATGCAAGGAAAATTGAAAAATTAAAAAAGTTTTAAAATTTTGAAAACTAATCTTGATTTAATCCTCAAATCATGTTTTTGATCGTCCAAGCACGTTCCTGAGCTTCCAATCAACTAAAAACCAAAGCTTGTGCTTGATTTTTGAATCAAAATTTGAGAGGAGGAGAGAGAGTAAGAGAGAGAGAGAGAGAGAGTGTGTGTGAGACGTGAGAGAGAGAGAGAGAGAGTGAATGTGAAAAAGAAAAAGGGAGAGAAAGAGTTTAAATAAACAAAGAGAGAGAAGCGAAACCAGTAAAGAAACCATGTACCGCCCACAGTTTTGAAAAAGGACGTGGTTAGTACTTGACAAATTATTTTGTTCCAAAAATTTAAAATAATAATTAAGAATAATTAGAAGTGATTAAAAATCATTAAAATAGTCAAGGCAACATTAATTTAAAAATGTCACAAAATAGCCAAATTAAGTTTAAAAATACATCATGACACACTAATTTACTACTTTACATACTAATATCACTTAATAAATTTTGGGGCGTTACATAAATGCCTAAGAAAAATGAAACCTATTAGGTCACGTCATAGTAGGAATATAGTACTTCAATCAGAAACCAAAATGGATAAACAAAAAAGGGGGAAACCATGTGCATGTATATTGATGGGTGAATAAATTAAGTCTATTTCACCATTGAGTTTTCGTAAAAGACATCTCTTATCTAAAATAATCCACCTTATAAAATTAATTACTTTGTTCTTGGTCACCCCATGAACTAGCCATGTCGCATTCACTTCTGTACATAAATGCAATAAATGAATAAAAAACAACGATAAAAAATTTGATGAGGAATTTTTTCAGACACCTTACCTTCACAAAAACTAACTTAAACATTCAGGTGAGATTTCAAAACCTATAAATACGATGCTTAAACTTCTTTCCCTGAAGACATATTTAAAGATGCACAACTTTATAGTAGTAGTTAATTTTTAAAGTCATATTTTCAATGGTATCATATATCCTTAGTTCCACTTTAAATTTTCTCATTTCTGAAGTATTAAACTGCCTTAAGCAATGGGCTACACTTTCATTTTATAGAAGTTCAAAACAAATTCATAAGAACCAACATAACCAGTTTCTATGCTACTAATTACATCAACAATTGGTCAAAGACTAGAAATAGAACTCGGATAAAATAGAAACAATATTAACGAATCAAAATCAATAATCAAGACAGCTCAAATTCACGGACTGGATATTCTTCTTAAGTTACCTAATCTATATTAAAATAAAGGTCAAAGAAAAAACTTCTTTCTATCAAAATTTAAAAAAAAAAAAAAAAACTGCTTTGAATTAGTGAAACCCTAAATTTACATAATGAACTCTCATTCCCCACCTATACCCCATGAATGGTCCTCAATACTAGTCAAAATATGTTTGTTTTTCAACAAGTAGTCAATACCTAATATGTTTTGCATCCAATTTTTCACATGCATAATAAATTTTGTACTTTTATTAACAACATTTTTCATGTCAATTCAACATTTATTTATCACACAACTATGGAATTTCTTACCTTGATCAGTTTAATGGGACGAGAAAATAACAATGCCTCAAGTTTCACAGACCGTTGAAAAAAAAAGGAAGACATAGATCTCCCACGATGAAGCACAAGGAAGAATCGACTTCCTTCACAAAGAAACGGATGAAATTCTAGCCTCCAAAGAAATACGTTGAACAAAATAAAACTTAAAAAAAGAGAACTATATAAACGAGTTAAAAGATATTTCATTTACTAGTCTACATTATGTAAACAAAATAGTTGCATTTTCTATCATTCTTTAATGTCTCCATGTGTACCTATTTTCATAGTTTTTGCTTTAGTTTATCCTTCTATAGCTCACGGCCATTCGATTTGTATCCAAGGGTTAGAATTGGTGTTCGGATCATATCCGCTGGCAAACTTAAGACCAACCCAATAAAAATATGTGGATTTGACCTTTGAACTCTCATCCTCTATACCATCCCTACTACATAATATGACAAGATCTAATGTTTTATGGCACGCACGTTATTGACTTAATTTTTATTTACTACAAAAGACCGTACTTTTTGTCACAATAGTTTTTAGTAAAATTTTAGTCATAACAAAATGTTGTGACTAATGTGCCTCTAATCACAAATTTTAGTTCAATTTTTTTTTATGAGTTTTTTTTTTTTTTTCAAGGGATTAGGTATTTTTTTATGAGGGCAAACAATTAGATTTTTTCATATTAACTTAAGAGTTTTTTTTTTCGAAGGCAAAGAAAAACTCGTCTAAATACTTTCAAAAACTATGTTATATACCAAAAAAAAAAAAAAAAAAAAAAAACTTAAAAGCTGTCTCTAAACACATCATTTTATAGATTTAATAAATCAAAAGTTTAACAGTTGTCGTCGTGTTCATTGGGTGCGGCGTGGAATTTCTTGGGAAACGCACCTCGTTTGTTTAGCGCTCGCTGGTGTTATGAAATTCCCAAAGACTTTACATCCTTTACATTTTACAACGTGAATTATTGGACCGTACCCATACCGTTCACGGGGCCCTTGCAATCTTTGTTTATCTTGGTAGGACAGTGTAGCCCCTTTATCTGTCTTAAAATTACGACAAAGAATTATGCATAGCGCAGTTTCAAAGAAACAAGACATTATGACGCAATGTATCGGCTCATACATATTTTTTCTTTGGATCCTCCACTTACTCTATTTTACGAATGTGCCTCGTACAGATTCAAAATTCAAGGGGGTTAGAACATTTTCCTTGTTTTTATTATTAGAATTAAAATCTGGTCGCTTGTGTATATTAATTGTATCTCGGTACATGTACTTATCTAGGTAAGAGAGAGGGAGATAACAAGAGAGAGAAATTATGGAGGATACATGTTACGCCCCGGAGTACGGGAGGTGACGTGGTGGTTTAATTAAGTTAATTAAGTAAAGATTTAGTTAAAAAGAGGGTTTTATATTCAAATTTATGATTAAAAATGATAATTTTAAAATCATTTGAATAAAAGAAATTAAGGAAATAAAATTAATCGTTATAATAATTAAGCAAATAAAATAACATTATAAATAATTAAAAATAATTAAATATAGGGTGGAACGCGTATGGGTCCCACTGGCCCACATATTGTGCACACACATGTAGTACTGACAATATTATGATACAACCACAGTCCAAAATAAAAGAGAAGTCAAAATCTTACATGCCTTGAATTGTAATTTAACCTACCAAATTCTTCTACAGGTCGTAAGTCCGGTCGACGGACTCTTCTCCCATCCTATGCTGATATCCACCTAGGGTTAAGATTTTAAAACAAATAAAAATGTGAGCGAAAGTCTAAGTAGGACTATGTTTGAAAATTATTCAATTTTAAAAGAAATTTCGTAAATCAAATAAACATATAGAAAACGAACTAGAACAATTAAACAAATAAATAATTAAATGAGAATTAAATAAAAATATAATCTTCACAGAATAATTCAAACAAGTCAACCAGAAAGAATACCGCTTTCCTTTCCTGGGCAAACCATATGTAATTCACCACCGTAGTGGCCCAGCTGGGTTTCGGGACCTGCCCCCAAGGTCGTTCACTATACGACCCGATCTCTGATATGACATCATGCCCTAAAATACATATATATCTCTTTGATTCATAAAATCTCTTCTTTACCATATATAATCATTTATATTCATTATGGGGTTCATTATGAACATTTCTCAACCAACTGCTTGTAAAGATATTTAAATAGAATCATTTCCCAATCTATCATTGTAAACATTTGATAAAACTCATTTTTGGCTTAAATCATTTTGGAAATAGGGCTACCAAAGAAGAGGGGTAGAAGTCCTACCTCAATATCCGTGTCGGTGTCCCACACCGTAATCCCGGTCCGCTATACGTTAGCTCCGCGGATCCATGCGCAATCCTTAAATCGAAGCTTGAATCGAGTTTGTGGTTGCTTAATCGCGTTCCCGAGCCTTCAATCCACAATCCTGAAGCTTGAAAACAAATTTTGTTTCAAAATTTGGAGAGAGAATGAGACAGAGAGTGAGAGAATCCGAGAGTGAGAGACGAGAGAGGTGAGAGAGAGAGGAGAGAGAAAATGAGAGGAAGAGAGAGAGGGAAAATAAATAGAGAAAAAGAAAAAGCAATTGTGTAAAACTGTGTACAACAATACACTGTTTTCAAAAATCAAATTACTTCATTGAAAATTAAATTAACAATTAAAAATAATTTAGAATAATTAAAAATCACTAAAAGAGTAAATTAACACAAAGTTTCTTAATTTTCACAAAATAATCAAATTAAGTTCAAAACACTTATCATGGCACACTAATTCACCATTTTACACTCTAATACCATTTAATCAACTTCGGGGTGTTACAATACAATTTATGATAATGAGAAGATCACGAATGATGATGCTGAACAAGTAGCCGTCTACATGAAGTGCTTAAGAAACCATGCAGCCAACCTTGGGAGCTACGCCACCAATGGCTGCGGCGAGTTCACTCTCAGTGGCAGCAGCAGCAGAGGAGGAGTGGGAGATCTCCATTACGCGGCCTGCGGCTACCATCGCAACTTCCACCGCAAGCTGACCAAACCAATTAAGCATCAATTCTCGATGTCATCATCACCACTTACTCGTGACAACACTACTACTAGAAATTCTAGTATAGAGCAGATGGTGAACAAGAACAACAGCAACAATAATAGTAATAACAATAAGCGGATAAGGACTAAGTTTACGGTGGATCAAAAGGAGAAGATGCTGGCCAGGGAGGGAGTTAGTAGTTTTAGGTAAATAAAATAAAAATTTGAGTAAATAGACAGAAAAATAAATAAAGATATGTCGAAAATAAATAAGTTAACGTAAATTTATCATTTGAAATAAATGATACCATCGGCGGTCACCATCATGTGAATGCTACGAAGGTGGGGCCAAGATCTTATCCTCATTCACCATCACGTGGAAGCTAATCACGAAGGTAGGTAGGTAAATAAAATACAAATAGCATCAATAATAATAATAATACAAAAAAATACTAAAAATCATCACCTTTGAAATAAATGACGCGGTAGGATTCATAAAGACAAAAGTGACATCATCAACGACATCGGGACAAGTTGTATAGTACACATATCATACCATAGTTATATAGAAAATACCATTTCAATCCCAAGAGCTAGGTTCCAATCTTGAGACCTTCCTCCCTCTTTAAAAAACCTGGAAGGGGAAATTTAAAAATGGGAAGAACGTGAGCGAAAGGCTCAGTAAGATAATTAGTTAAAAATAAGTTATTTTAAAATAACAGTTATAAATAAAAAATATCATTCGTTAAATAATCTCAAGATCTTAACAAATCAATAAATATTTACTTGAATGAAACTTGATAAAATATCACCGTACGGGTTTTGAAATTTGGAAAGAACATCAAAATATAATTCTTCTAAATGAAAAACAGAAATCATTATTAAAAGGAAACACGTAAGAAATAAACTTTGGCCAAAATAGTTTAAAAAGGGCTACCAAAGAAATAGATGGTAATATCCTACCTCATTTGAAATCCAATAATGTAAGTTCCAAATAAAATCCAACGTATGCTCTATATACATTTAAAACCTTGAAAACTGCATTTAAAATCATAAATTACTTTCAACAAATATCATTATATTAGTTTAATTATCAATGTGCCCTTTTGACTCAAAATAATCATGGTACAAAATTATAATCCTTTTTGAAACATTTTGGAATCATTAAACATTAAAAACTAAAAGAAAAACACAATTTTCTAAGTTCACAGTCGGCCTGTCGAATATCCTAGTTCGGCCTAGCGAACTGCATAATTTGGCTTGCCGGAAAGCCAAGTCCGGTCGGCCGAACTTTTCTAGGTTCGGCTTGTCGGTCGGATGAATCAGGCCTGCCAAACACATGAATCCGGCCTGCCGAAGATCAAGTTCGGCCTACTGAACTGGCAAAATTTGGAGACCCGAGACTTCGAGCCTCGACCTCCCTAAGCTCAAAAATCTAAATTAAAACCTGTTTTTCCAATCCCAGAGCATAAAAATCATATAGAAAGCATAGGAAATCATAATAGAACAAGTTTGAACCATTTTTTCTAAATTTAAACTCAATTTTGCAATAGATTTGAAAATTTAAGAAAAATATCAAAACTTGATTAAACCAATTTTTGTTCAAATAAAATTTAAATTCATAGTAAAACAAGTCCTATAAGCTTAGATTAAACATTATCTAAGCTCAATGAAGCTCAGATTGCAAAATGCATAAAAATTCAAAACAAAATCAAAATTTTAGAAAGATAAAGAGCTAACCTCAAATCAATGTTTTTGAAGAGGATTTCTAGCTTGAATCTCCGTCTCTTAACTTCAAATCAACGAGTTTAAAGTTTGAGAATGAAATTTTGCAAAGAAAATGGGAGAGAAAGAGAGACAGGAGTGAGAGAAAGAGAGAGACGGGAGAGAGGGCTGAAAACATGAAAGAGAAAAGAAAGAAAGAAGAAAATGAGGAAGAGAGCGGTAAGTCAGAAAAATAAAAGGAGTCAAGGGCATTTTCGAAATTATGGGAAAAAATATGAGATAAAAATATTATTTTATATTTTTAAACCAAAAATCAAACTTTAGATATAACAAATACAATAAAATCTTCAAAAAACTAAAATTAACCAGAAAAATTTACACGAGCACACTTAATAATTAAGCTTAAGATAATAAATTCTACTTTAAAAATTCAGGGGTGTTACATGGATGCATAGGAAGAGGGATCATCATATTTTGGTTTCTGACGACGACATAGAGAGGTTCTGCAGAGGGATTGATGTGAGTAGGCAGGTCTTCAAGGTGTGGATGCGCAATCACAAGAGTCTATCTTCCCCCTCGTCCAATAATAATAATAATAATAATAATAATAATTCCTATATATCTAACGGCAAAGTCTCTTCTCTTACCCAATAGCCTGTAGTACTCAAGTAACATTTTCTTTTATTCAGTGATTTGATTTTATATATCCATTTATGTTTTAATATTTATTGTGACATCAGTTTCCATTAGCGTTCCTCATGTTCTAATTATATTTCTTCTTCATTTAAAAAGCTGTACGTTACTTGCTCCTTTTTTTTAAATTAATTAATTTATTTTTCTCTGTGGGATACATAAACATTTTCCACCACTTTAAGTTGTCAACAGATACAGTAATCAATCATTAATGATTATAACTCATTTAATATTTGCCATATGCACGCATCATCTCTCTCCCTCTCTCTCTCTCTCTGATTTTTTTTTAGATAATTTGCATCTCTCTTTGTTTTTGTTTTTTTTTATAAGATAATGTGCATCTCTTTATGGAGTTGCAGTACATGTAACACCCTGAAGTTAATTAAATGATATTAGAATGCTAAATAGTGGATTAGTGTACCATCACGAGTATTTTAAACTTAATTAGATTATTTTGTGAAAATTTAATAACCTTGTGTTATTTTACTCTTTTAATAATTTTTAATTATTCTAAATTGTTTTTAATTGTTAATTGAAATATTTAACGAAGCAATTTGATTTGAAAACTGTGTGCGTCTTGTAAAACTAATTGTCTTTTCTCCCTCTATTTAAAACTCACTCACTCTCTCTCTCCTCACTCTCTCACTTGCTCATCTATCTCCTCTCTTCCCCTCTTTCTCGGTTCCTTTGCTCTCTCTCATTTTCTTTCTAAAATTTTTGAATCAAATTTCGATTTTAAGCTTCGGGTTAGTAGATTGAACGCTCGAGAATGATATTCAACAACAAAAACATTGTTTTAAAGCTTCAATTCGAGGTGTTATTTTTTAAATTTTCTTGCATTTTGAAATCTAAGAGTTTCTAAGCTTAGAAAAACTTCAATCTAAGTTAGATGAACCTAGATTAGCTAGAATACAAACTTTATTTCATCAAAAATGGATCGAAATAAAGATTTTTTATTTTTCCTCTATTTTCTCTATTTTTGGATTTTTGTGAAAATCTTGTTTAAAACTTATTTTAATCCATTAAAAAGTGTTCTATTATGATTTTCTATTGTTTATGATGATTTCCCATGCCTGAGAATTGAGAAAAACAGGTTAGATTTGAAGATTTGGATTTAGGAGGCCGAGACCCGTGCGTGAAAATTTTTAGAATTTCCTAGATCGACAGGCCGAACTTGACCTTCGACAGGCCGGATTCAAAGGATCGGTAGGCCAGATTCATCCGACCAGCAGGCCGAACCTAGGAAACTTCAGCCGATCGGACTTGGACCTCCGGCAGGCCGAACTGTGCAGTTCGGCCAGCCGAACCAAGGGGATCGGCAGGTCGACCGAATCTAAACCCAATTTTGTGATTTTCACCCGTTTTCACTGTTTTGAACCCTTATTGAAATTCCAACTTAATGAAATGATTTTATAAACCTAAATGGCACACTAGGACACCATGAGATGATTTAGTATCATAGGATACCTTGGGTTAGATACTAATGAACTAAGTTACTATGTGTTTAGAAATTGTGTATGGATCTGCAGAGCTAATGTATAGCGAACCTGTCACGTCCCGGAGTACGGGAGGTGACGTGGTGGTTTAATTAAATTAATTAAGTAAAGATTTAGCTAAAAATAGGGTTTTAGAATGAAATTTATAAATAAAAAGGTGATAATTTTAAAATCGTTTGAGTAGAAAAGTTAAAGAAATAAATGAATCATCATAATAATTAAACAAATAGAAATAACATTAAAATAATTAAATATAGGGTGGAACGCGTATGAGCCCCACTAGCCCACATATTGTGCACACACATATAGTACTAACAATATTATTATACAACCACAGTCCAAAATAAAAGAGAAGTTAAAAATCTTACATGCCTTGATTTGTAATTTAACCTACCAAATACTTCTACTGATCGTAAGTCCGGTCGGCGGACTCTTCTCCAACCCTATGCTGATATCCACCTAGGGTTAAGATTTTAAAACAAATAGAAACGTGAGCGAAAGGCTCAGTAGGACTATATTTAGTAATTATTTAACTTTAAAAGAAATTTCTCAAAATCAAATAAATATGTAGAAATGAACTGGAACTATCAACGAATAGATAATTAAATAAGAAATTCAATAAAATATAATCTCCCAAAAGTAATTCAAATAAATCAACCAGAAAAAATACCGTTTTCCTTTCTTGGGCAAACCATACATAACTCACAACCGTAGTGGCCCAGTTGGGTTTCGGGACCTGCCCCCAAGGTTGTTCACTACACAACCCGATCTTTGAGATGGCATCATGCCCTAAAATATATATATACATATATATCTTTCTGATTCATAAAATCTTTTATTTACCAGATATAATCATTTATATTCATTATGAAGTTTATTATAAAATCCATCTCAATTTGTTGTTTCAGAAAACAGATAATAAAAATCCTTTATCAACAAGTCATTGGAAAACATTTTCGTAAAAATTCATTTGAGGCCAAAGTATTTAAAAATGGCTATCAAAGAAGGGGTAGAAGTCCTACCTCAATACTCGCACCGGTGTCTCACACCGTAATCCCGGTCCGCTATACCTTAGCTCCGCGGATCCATGCACAAATCCTAAATGCATAGTAACTTAGCTCATTAGCA
>CAMOHE010048447.1:0-10424 GCA_946598075.1 Artocarpus hirsutus
GGTCGGCTTCTGTGTCCTGATCATACGATAGCCGACTCATTAATAATCTTTCTATTTATCAATCCACTCGATTGATAATAAAACATAAGCATTAAACATGCATTCCCTTTATATAACTTCCCGTCTCACTGGCGGTTACATTACTCAACGTATTACGAAACATTTTTCATCTAATAACGTTATGCTAAATTGGAGTGTCTGACTCCGTTCTATCCATTTTTGTAAAAATGACGATTTTGCCATTGGCGGGTTTTTCGTCTATTTCGTAACTTAATCAAACTCATTACTTAGCTTTAACGTTCCCTTACATAAAAATATGGAAAAATCATCACTAAGAAACATTTTCCGACATCGGGCGTTTCGGGTCCATTTTGGTCATTTTTTATAAAATGACCATTTTGCCCTTGGTCTCATTTTCCTTCATTCTCACATAAAACAGTGTACCAATCACTGATCATGCAATTTCATAAATCTTATGAAAGCATCTAAATACGATTCATACTGTAAGTGCCACTTACTTGGACTCCAAGCTACGCGGGTCCAGTTGTACCTCGCTGTATCAACAGTATATGAAGCATCCTTTGTAGTGCTCCTCGAGCTACCCTACATGGCTAGGAATGCTTCTTGGAGATCATACATTCTTTAACATGTCATTTTAGACTCCGATACTACTGTTTGAATCACCTTGATCCGCGTGCAGTTGGTATCGAATGATTTTCACCAAAGTAGAATTAGCTCGAACAGAGATCACCGCTGCATTCAGAGTGTCGAAACGAGTCAGGCGGCTATCTTGGATTCTTGATCGGAGGTCTAGATCGTAAAATTCTAATTTGACCTTTGACCGGTTGTTGACCGGCGTCAACTAGCCTCGTTGGTGGCTGAGCTTGAGCCTACCACCCCTAAATTGACCCTCCTGAGTCGAATGGTGGGGTCAATTTCCCTCAATTTGACCTCCATCTGCTCCAATCGGGCTGCCATCAATGGTGAGAAGTGGCGGTTTCTGATCACGGCCTTCCGACGATGGTGGCCCAAAATTGACTTAGGAAAAGGCATCCCCAGGTCCCTCTGAGCAGTTCCCCCATGGTGGGGCTGCTCAACACCGTGTGGAACAGTGGCCCGAAGTACCTCACGGTGGCGCGCCTAGGCAGAGGTCGTTCTCCGCCCTCTCGCGGTGGTTGCTTGCAATTGAGGAGTCAAACTTGCTCCTCTAACTCCTCTGAACATTTTTGTGCCATCAATTTGGCACCACATGGCCTGAAACGGCGAACCCAACCCATCCACGGCGGCGGTGGTGGGGCAAGGTGGAGCACCGGTTGGCCGACATTGGAACGTGCAATTGAGTGGGGACTTCCACTCTCTAGCTCCCTCTGAGTCGTTTGGCACCGGTGGTGTGCCTCACCAACGCCGTAATCGGCGGTTCCCACGGTGGTGCCACGACGGAGATAGGGCAGCTCCGACGAGGCATTTTCAGCTGAAATTGAGCTAGGAACTTGGTACCTTCTTGTTCCTCTCATCACCTTGAGTCCATAGACACTAAAATCACCTCGATTGGTGGTCGGACGACAAAGATATCAGCTCAGGAAAAATGGGTTCCACCGCCACTTTAGGCGGCGCGTAGGCTCTCCTCCAGCGGCCTTTTGGGTTGCTTGGCACACCATTGAGCTCAGCTCATCGAGATCTTTCGAACGGTGTGGGAGTTGTCGAAAACAAAGCTCAAAATCCCAAACTCATTTTTGTGAGGAGAGAGAAAGTAGAGGGAGAAAGTGAGGAGAAAGAAAGTGCGATAATTATCCAAATTTTCTCCTTTTTTTTCTTTTTTTTCTCTCTTTGCTTTTATATAAAAAGTGTGATCTACACTTTTTACACAGTCCAATTGTGTACTGTGTGACTTTAAAACAGTCCAATTCTTACACTATATTACTTTTACAGTGTAATTTTTACACTGCATAATTTCATCAGTGTATTCTCCTTACACTGTATTATTCTAATACCGTATAATTTTCATGTTATTATATAGTATTTTTCCTTAAATCATGTTTTTCTCCTCAATATAATTCTCAATTCAATGCATTTTCAATGCATTAAAATTCCCAGTCGTTACAAGATTTTTGTTCGTTGGATAGCGTTTTCAATAATCTAGATCACGTCCTACCTGTGCCTCAGGCCCCTGCGAACCAGTGAATCTCATGCAAATTCCTAGACACTAAAGACGCGAATCTCGTGTGAAAAAAAGGGGAGACATTGGACCAATATGATCCGATTTTGATCCAAATTTTAACAGTGAGAAAAAATATTAAAAAAAATTAATAAATAGTGCTTTTATTGCACTATAAATATTGAGGAGGCCTCAGTTCTTTACACCTTTGGGCCTTTGGCCCTTTCCTTCCTTCCTTCTTCTTTCAGTAGTTTTTCTATTGTTGAGCCTCTTGTCAGCAGGATCCACTTAGGTAAAAATAATAAAATAATGCTTAAATTAGTGTAGAGAGTCTAGTGACGTAAGAGATGATCTTGTATGCATAATACTCTGGTATGGATTTTAACTCTATATATGTTTGTAATGCTTATATTTTTGTGGATTAAATTATATTTTTTAATTTTTTATTAATTATTATTAATGTTGTTATGCTGCCTAATTCTTGCATAAATTCAGTTACGCTTTCTTTATGTAATTTAATTATGTTGCATAATTAATATTAATAATACTGAAGTCATGCTTGCTTATTAAGTTGAGTTTTTGCTGTATTAGAGACATGGACTGCACAGTAAATGCTTGGTAATACTTAATTTATTGTCGATAGAGGATGACATAGTCTATTCTTAAACTACTTAATAAAATGAGGTGCTACCAGAATCAATGCAATAATTTATTCCATAAAAATATAACAATTTTGATTTGTTATTATCTTTTCTATCTTAAAATTATGTCAATTAAACTGTAGTGACAACTGTTTTAATTTTTATAATTAGTGTACCTAATCATTAGTAAAAGATTATTATTTTACTACTTTTATAGGAAGACCCTTACTGCATTATGGCTTGCTATAGTGTCGCTCTCGGTTGACTTATAAAAATAATAAAAGTGCTTGCAATTAATGAGAAAGGATATAATAAATCAAATGCGTTAGATAATCATTAATTAGAGTTAAAATTCCATATCAGTTGTGAAACATACAAGGGATTCTCAAAGCTTCACCGTTTTAATTTTATGCTTTAAATTTTAAATAAAAATCCCAAAAAAATATTTCTTTTATTTTAAACTTTGTCTTGAAAAACCGCTTGCCTTTTTAACCGTTTATTTTTATCAATTTGTCGAGGTACAAATTTTCACCTCTTTGTGGATACGACAATTTTTCTATACTACAAGCATCTGTCGTTTAAGAGAAACATTTTTGGGGCGTTACTAGTGCATTCATAATAGCTCTTCTTGGTATTCGATGATAGAGGGAAGACTTTACTAGCGGGCCAATCGTCACCATATTAGAGGCATATCGGACTAGCAAAGGCTAAATACCTTATGGAAGAAATCCATAGCTGTTTGTAGGGCAACCATGTTGGTGGTCGGTAGTCCCTTAAGTGTCTCCATCAGGGATTCTGTTGGTCGAGCATGGAATAAGACTGGAAATAATTTTCTCGCAAGTATCTCAAGTGCCAACAGTATACTCGGGTGCTCAATCACCACACCAAACCGCTCAACTCGGTCATGTATGCTTAGGCCCTTACCAAATGGGCCATCGACCCCATAGGACCTCTTCCCATAGCTAGATAATAATTTAAGTATTTTATCGTGGCTATCGACTTCTTACAAAGTGGATAGAGGTGGAGCCCTACACCAAGATTGTCGAGGCTAAGTACACCAACTTCATATAGAAAAACATCATCTGTCCATATGACATCCTGCACACTGTCATTGACGATGCCAAGCAGTTGAAGCAGCAAACTTCAAGAGAATATGCAAACAGCTTGGTATTGAAAAGACCTTCTCTTTACTTGAAAATCCATAGGCAAGGAGAAAGTTGAAGCCATTAGCAAAAACACCAAGGACAATCTAAAGAAGAAGTTTAAGGGCCTTAAGGGTGCTTGAATCAACGAGCTACCAAAAGTCCTTTAGGTTTATCAAACAACTGCTTAGACTGCCATCGGAGAAACTTTTTCCTCTCTAGTCTATAGCATCAAGGCAATTATCCATTGCCAAGCTATCATGTTGAGCATTTTGACGAGTAGAGGAACGCCGAGCAGATGATGGCAATGCTTGATTTGTTGGAGAAAAAACATAAATGTAAAATGAAATAAGACTAATCATGATAGTAGTTAGAAAGAACATTTTCATTACTTAATTAGATGGGAGGGTTCAAATTTGAACACCCTATGAGCCCAAGTACAAAAAGGGAAAAAAGAAAAGAAAAAGGCCTACTCCTTATGTGGCTGCTCCTTGTTGATCTTCTCAACACCAACAGATTCCTCACCATCATTCGGGACAACTGCATCCTGAGCAGTAGGCTCCTTGCACTCTAGCAGCAAAAAAGACCAAACCAAGTTAGGCATGTCTGGATTAGCCTCAAGGAGGTAGAAGTGGCAGTCTTTCATCCCGTTGAAGTACTTAAGCAAATATTCAAGAGAGACATTAAATTCATAGATTGCTTTTGCCTTGATGGTCGATACGACTTCCTCTAAGTACCGACAATGCTTCTTGTTTACTTGATGCTTAGCCTCCTGTACATTCCCAAGCTTGTCCTAGGCTAACTTTAGCACATCCTTTAGGCTTTGGGTCTCTTGGTTGGCCTTTTTGAGCGATTCTTGAGCCAACCGTAGGTCCTTAACTCCTTGTCGTACTAGTTGGAGGACATCTTGGCCTTATAAGTGGCGCAAAAAAGCTCTCGCTAGAAGCTACTGAGCAAAATAAAAGAAACCGTGAATTTGCTAACATGAAGGAAAGAAAGGAACAAGGCCCAAAAAAATCTTATCTTCTGTGTCGTGGCTGTGGCCACTTCCTAGTTCTCTACCTTGGATGGCCTTTTAGCCTTGTTGATGTATGCATCCTCATGTAAGGAACCCCTTTAGCTTGGAGAGGATACTCAGCTGTGATGATGATTAGGCCGAAGGTCACATAAAAGAATCAATTTTCTTTAGCACATATGGGGTCTCCTTTAAAGGTCAGGGCATATCCTTAGGCTTCACTGGCAAGTTGCCAGTCTTTGTTTGTGACGACAACTACCTTGCCATGTCTAGCATGAGCTTGGCCTTCTTAATTAAGTCTATTTTTCCGGCCACCTTCCTTTGTCTTTCATTGGCCATGTCTATAAAAGAAACAGAAGTTAGACCCCAAACAGAAAATTACGTAGGTAATTGAAAAAAAAAAATATCCACGGACCTCCAATTCTGAGAGGCTTGTTCAAGTACAACATCACCGTGATTCAGTCCATGTCATCGTCTGAAATGCGTGGTCAAATGATACAATATTGCAATATTGTCTAAATGGTCATGAACGATTGGCAATGCTCTCAAAACAAACAACAAGTCTCTCATAATTTTCTTAGCAAAAATGGGTGCGCGATCAGTTTACGGCATTGGTCTTGCACTCTCTATCTGGGTCACACGTTCTCTATGTGGGTTGCATGCTTAGGAAAGTGGTCACGCGCAACCCACTATTAACACATTGGTTGTGTACAATAAATGGTCATTGTTTCCATTTAGATCGTCTTCAACCTTGAATCTACAATTTAGGTAGTGACCAATGGTGGTCATTCCCTTATTGTTCAATTAAAAAATAGTTATTCAAAATTATTGAAAGTAAAAGCAATTTAAAATCAAAATTTTAAAAAAAGGCTATGCAATGTACAGATTTGTTTACACTGAGAAATGCAAGATTGAAAAAAGATTATTTAGACCAATTGCCCCTAAATTTTTTTCCTCCTATTTTGCCCCTTAACTTTAAAAACCACTACTTTACCCCCTAAACTTTCAAAACTCTTGACTTTACCTTATAAACTTCCAAAGCTCCTTACTTTGCGCTTTGAACTTTTGATTTTCCCTTCAATAACAAAAGTAAACCTAGATGATGCTTACATGGGCCACCTATAAGGGCAAAAATGAGATTTTATCACATCCAAGTTTTGTTTTACGTTTTCACTTTCACCTAAAGCTTTTTGTATTTTTTATTTAAACTCTCATTTAAGAAGGATTTGTTTACATATTTCTTCTCATCTTTAGTGCGTAACTCATTTAATAAGTCAATATTGTTAGTTGATATTTAGATTAAAATAATAAAGAAGATGAGTTATGTATTAAAGACGATGAGATATTGGCAAATGAGAGTTACATGTTAAAGATAAAAAAAAGACAAATACAAGTCCTTCTTAAACGAGAGTTCACATAAAAAAAAAAGCCCTTAGTGAGAGTGGAAACATGAAATAAAACTTGATAGTGATAAAATCTCATTTATGTCTTAACAAGTGACTCATGTGTGAATCACGTGGGCTTAATTCTTTCTATTTAAATGGAAAATTAGACATTCAAGGGTAACATAAAGAGCTTTGAAAGTTCAAGGAACAACATCACGATTTTTTAAAAGTTCAAAGGGCAAAGTGAGGAATTTTGAAAGTTTTGGAGGGCAAAACGATAGTTTTTAAAGTTCAAAAAGTAAAGTAAAAGTGACCCCAAAATTTAGAGGCCATTACGTTAGACATATGTCCTAAGGAGTAAAATTTTGTTCTCTTTATGTTCATATTTGTTAAATGTATGTTAAGCAAACAAAAGTTTGAAACTACCAGTCTAAACCTTTAAGAACCAGGCATATGATGGATATATTATATAGAAGATATGATTCTAAAGGTGACAGTCTAAATCATAAAATCTGCAATTGATGGAATAAAGTTAGGCACTTTATTCATGCTAAGATTGTTATGTTGTTTACATCTCTAACAAGAGATGGCTTGTTTTAGTCATCAGAGTGGGACTTTACGAGTAAAAACATTGGTACATTGTCATAGGTGATAATGTATTAGATCAAGATATAAAGTTGAATTGATTTGGACTAATAATTTCATCTGTGTAGATCAATTCACTTTAGACAATCATATGTGTTATATCTTAATCCTAAAATGACTAATGAGATCATTATCTTGACTCATGTCTTTAGATGTATCAAAGGATGACATCCTGACTTTGTAATGGTACGTATACTGATATATTAGAGACATGACTCTTGATAGCATAAACGTGTTATTCATAGATATGGAATCCATAGCTCCATTGGTGGAGTCAATGATATTCTCTTTTATGCGTTATCCTGTTATTGGAAGACTGGGGCGCTCAACCATTCGGATGCAATAAGTGTAACCAAATGGTATACTGTCTTTAGATAGTAAGTTTTTCAATAGCGAAATAACAAAATGTAAGATTAAAATAATCGGGAAGGTAAGATGAAATTTATCTTCAAGCCGATTATGAATATCCTATAGGGATACGACACAATATGATATGTCATGGACACGTGGCTTGTTTGGAGCTTCGTAATTTTATATAGTTCTAGAGTGCAGCTCTAAGCTTTTAGTGGAGTAGCGTTAGAGTTGATAATTATAAAATATGTATCTAGGATATTGTATTTTATAATTTTTGAAGCTTGAACTATATAGGTCCATCAAGTCCACTTTGTTTGCTCATAATAAATCATGTAATGATATGGCATGCTTTTCCAATAAATTAGTGACCTATGTTAAATTATTATATTGGCTAAAATTTGATAGGATCAGACAATTCATGTTCGTTTATCTGTTGAATTAATTTTGTAAATTAATTCAAGATAAACTTGTTGAATTATCGGGAATATTTTATTTTCTATGAGATTATCCAACTATGGCTGTTTTAATCAGACAATTTCTCTATTGGGTTATTTGAATTAAAACTAAGGCTCTATCCAAGGAATCTCGGGTAGAAAATAAAAGATTCTCAAGGATCATATTATCGCAAGTTTAGCAAGCCAATTTTCTAGTTCGGCCTGCTGATGTAGTAAGTTTGGTAGGTCGATCCGTTGGTTCAGACTACCTATCTAACGATGATCTGATCATGCATTTTTTACATGATTTTATTGGAAGTTTATCTAGATTCAAATTTTTGAGTCCTCATCTGAAAATAACTACCCACGAGTCTGACCTCTATAAATAGAGAGTGAGTTTTCTCAGTTATATAGATCAGTTGAGAAGTTAAGACTGAATACTCTATTGTGAGAAACCCTGAAACTCCCTGAGAGCTATTATTCACAATTAAGAACCTTAGCTCTAGGTCTTCTCAATTGGTTGGAAGGAGAGTCATTGAGGAATAGCTGTATGACGTATGCTTACACACACTCCAATTGTGGATAAAGAATAGCAAAGAAGGCCAATTGGTTAAGGCCCTTCTAAAACGTTCTTCTCTTCATTATTGTAGGATCTCTTCGTCATACCAAGGTTAGTAAGATCTAATTAATTTATGTATATAGCATGTCAAACATGTGTCTTGAAAAATACTTTGATTTAAATTTTTTAAAATTTTGCTATGTTCTCGTTTTCCAAGACATTGCTATTGATAACTCTAAAAGAAAGTAGTCTTCCTCCAATGACTAGCCATACCATATAGGCACCCATTACAAAAGCCCATCCTAACATAATTAAGAAATAGAATATGTGTGTGTATCCAAGTCAACAAAATAACTGGAAGGGCATTAAGTTTAAAATTTTATAACAATCTCATGATGTTGTTCGCATGTTGATTAGTCATATTGTTCTTATTCATATGATGTTGTTTTGTCAAGAAATTTAACTTAGTGAAAATGTGTATTTGACACACATTGCCATGCCTTTTGTTATTTTGCATGCTTATGAGTAATATGCTAAAATTCCCATTTAGTAGAATTTCTCTCATCGTGAAATATTAACTCAAGTGCCTATTATTTTACAAAGTCCATTGTAGAATATCATTATGCTTATATGTGCTAGTAGATATTAATTTAAGGAATGGTACAAGAATAAGGAAAAGTCAATAAATTTCCCAATTGTACTAATATAATTCAAAAAGGATGTTACAAAAAAAAAACCCTCAGTTTAATTTTTCCCATTCTTGAAAAATCTAATCTTAGGATTTTTCTGAGTCTTGGTAATGTACATTGTTCATCATGTCGTGTGACTGGCACAAAGTCGGGACTTTATTGAAAGGAATAAAGCCTTAGCACCTTATCACATGATGTGTAGTAAGATATTATTATTAACAAATGCAAAGATGAAGTATGGTTGATCCTTCAGTTATAGCTTTCTCCATGGTGAATATTAACAAATTGACAAATATTGAGTGATAAGACTTTGGGTTCCTTCCCTTGCAAGCTAGTTTTGCAATGCTAACTAGTGGGTGTGACATCTAAACTAAACCTAAAGATGAAGAGACCACCTCCGTTATGCACAAACACTACACAATACTGATGTGATGGTGATAGTAGGATTGATACATTTATTCTATGAGAGCACAATCTAAAATAAAAAGAGGAGATAACACCATGGTAAAAGGAAACCCATTGTTGCCACCATCCGGCATCCTCCCGATAGAACACTCAACGACTAGACCTCTGTATAGGGCAACCTCCTCCTTTACATCCAGCCACCCATGACTACAGGATCGCTCCCTCAAGGTTGTCCTCCTCAAGCAATGTTTTTATCACAATGCCTATCTCCTTCTCTGAATGTAACGCCCTCTTCTAGACTTCACAACAACTGTTAACTTTCATCATTATCTCTTAATTATCGATAGGAAAACCTAAACTTGTAAGTATTATCAAATAATTAACCTAAGATTTTTGGTATAAATTTTTTTATTTAATTTAATATTACCATATGAACATAAGAATTGAAACTCTAATTACCTTTAAATAATTAGTTTATTTCTAAATGTATTTTACTAGCATTTCACAAGATCGCAACTTTCAAAAGGATCAATACTTGCTTACCTTGAATGGTTTTCCTCTACTGTTAGCCTGACGAAATGCTTAAGGTATTAAGCTAATTGACTATCTGTAGAAATAGTTAGTCTTAATATAATAAGTGTGTAACATGAAATCAAATTACAACACATAAATTATTACAAACCAAATTTGATAGTCCAACAAACGTAATGTCGAGTTCATGCGGATAGTAAAACGTGACAATAAAAAAATGTCTCATAATGTGTAGAAATAAATTTAATGTAGCATTATTATTATTTCAGTTCATATAGTAACTTTATAATCAAACACTATATCCCTTATATACATATATGTCCATCCATCCTCCATCTATAGCTGTAGCCTTACCCTTATCTGTAATATAATATAACTTAAGCATTAAGCTTAGTAAGTACATTATGTGATCTCACAAAACACTATAAAAACTTAAATCATAACATGAGTCATTTAATCTTTGACGTAA
>CAMOHE010048447.1:10444-31055 GCA_946598075.1 Artocarpus hirsutus
CTTAGGCCCTTACCAAATGGGCCATCGACCCCATAGGACCTCTTCCCATAGCTAGATAATAATTTAAGTATTTTATCGTGGCTATCGACTTCTTACAAAGTGGATAGAGGTGGAGCCCTACACCAAGATTGTCGAGGCTAAGTACACCAACTTCATATAGAAAAACATCATCTGTCCATATGACATCCTGCACACTATCATTGACAATGCCAAGCAGTTGAAGCAGCAAACCTCAAGAGAATATGCAAACAGCTTGGTATTGAAAAGACCTTCTCTTTACTTGAAAATCCATAGGCAAGGAGAAAGTTGAAGCCATTAGCAAAAACACCAAGGACAATCTAAAGGAGAAGTTTGAGGGCCTTAAGGGTGCTTGAATCAGCGAGCTACCAAAAGTCCTTTAGGTTTATCAAACAATTGCTTAGACTGCCATCGGAGAAACTCTTTCCTCTCTAGTCTATAGCATCAAGGCAATTATCCATTGCCAAGCTATCATGTTGAGCATTTTGATGAGTAGAGGAACACCGAGCAGATGATGGCAGTGCTTGATTTGTTGGAGAAAAAGCATAAATGTAAAATGAAATAAGACTAATCATGATAGCAGTTAGAAAGAACATTTTCATTACTTAATTAGATGGGAGGGTTCAAATTTGAACACCCTATGAGCCCAAGTACAAAAAGGGAAAAGAGAAAAGAAAAGGGCCTACTCCTTATGTGGCTGCACCTTGTTGATCTTCTCAGCACCAATAGACTCCTCACCATCATTCGGGACAACTGCATCCTGAGCAGTAGGCTCCTTGCACTCTAGCAGCAAAAAAGATCAAACCAAGTTGGGCATGTCTGGATTAGCTTCAAGGAGGTAGAAGTGGTAGTCTTTCATCCCGTTGAAGTACTTAAGCAAATATTCAAGAGAGACATTAAATTCATAGATTGCTTTTGCCTTGATGGTCGGTACGACTTCCTCTAAGTACCGACAATGCTTCTTGTTTACTTGATGCTTAGGCTGAAGGTCACATAAAAGAATCGATTTTCTTTAGCACTTATGGCACGCGGTGTTTACTTGATGATTAGGCTGAAGGTCACATAAAAGAATCGATTTTCTTTAGCGCATATGGGGTCTCCTTTAAAGGTCAGGGCATATCATTGGGCTTCACTGGCAAGTTGCCAGTCTTTGTTTGTGACGACAACTACCTTGCCATGTCTAGCATGAGCTTGGCCTTCTTAATTAAGTCTATTTTTCCGGCCACCTTCCTTTTTCTTTCATTGGCCATGTCTATAAAAGAAACAGAAGTTGGACCCCAAATAGAAAATTACGTAGGTAATTGAAAAAAAAAAATCCACGGACCTCCAATTCTGAGAGGCTTGTTCAAGTACAACATCACCATGATTTAGTCCATGTCATCGTCTGAAATGCGTGGTCAAACGATAAAATATTGCAATATTGTCTAAATGGTCATGAATGATTGGCAATGCTCTCAAACCAACCAACAAGTCTCTCATAATTTTCTTAGCAAAAATGGGTGTGCAATCAGTTTACGGCATTGGTCTTGCACTCTCTATCTGGGTCACACGTTCTCTATGTTGGTTGCATGCTTAGGAAAGTGGTCACGCGCAACCCACTATTAACACATTGGTTGTGTACAATAAATGGTCATTGTTTCCATTTAGCTCGTCTTCAATCTCGAATCTACAATTTAGGTAGTGACCAGTGGTGGTCATTCCCTTATTGTTCAATTAAAAAATAGTTATTGAAAATTATTGAAAGTAAAAGCAATTTAAAATCAAAATTTAAAAAAAAAGGCTATGCAATGTATGCATTTGTTTACACTGAGAAATGCAAGATTGAAAAAAGATTATTTAGACCAATTGCCCCTAAATTTTTTTCCTCCTATTTTGCCCCCTAACTTTAAAAACCACTACTTTACCCCCTAAACTTTCAAAACTCTTGACTTTACCCTAAAAACTTCCAAAGCTCCTTACTTTGCACTTTAAACTTCTGATTTTCCCTTCAATAACAAAAGTAAACCTAGATGATTCTTACATGGGCCACCTATAAGGGCAAAAATAAGATTTTATCACATCCAAGTTTTGTTTTATGTTTTCACTTTCACCTAAAGCTTTTTGTATTTTTTATTTAAACTCTCATTTAGGAAGGATTTGTTTACATATTTCTTCTCATCTTTAATACGTAACTCATTTAATAAGTTAATATTGTTAGTTAATATTTAGATTAAAATAATAAAGAAGATGAGTTACGTATTAAAGACAACGAGATATTGGCAAATGAGAGTTACATATTAAAGATAAAAAAAAGACAAATACAAGTCCTTCTTAAACGAGAGTTCACATAAAAAAAAAATCCCTTAGTGAGAGTGAAAACATGAAATAAAACTTGATAGTGATAAAATCTCATTTATGTCTTAACAAGTGACTCATGTGTGAATCACGTGGGCTTAATTCTTTCTATTTAAATGGAAAATTGGACATTCAAGGGTAAAATAAAGAGCTTTGAAAGTTCAAGAAACAACATCATGATTTTTTAAAAGTTCAAAGGGCAAAGTGAGGAATTTTGAAAGTTCTGGAGGGCAAAACGATAGTTTTTAAAGTTCAGAAAGTAAAGTAAAAGTGACCCCAAAATTTAGAGGCTATGCGTTAGACATATATGTCCTAAGGAGTAAAATGTTGTTCTCTTTATGTTCATATTTGTTGAATGTATGTTAAGCAAACAAAAGTTTGAAACTATCAATCTAAACCTTTAAGAACCAGGCATATGATGGATAGATTATACGAAAGATATGATTCTAAAGGTGACAGTCTAAATCATAAAATCTGCAATTGATGGAATAAAGTTAGGCACTTTATTCATGCTAAGATTGTTATGTTGTCTACATCCCTAACAAGAGATGGCTTGTTTTAGTCATCAGAGTGGGACTTTACGAGTAAAAACTTTGGTACGTTGTCATAGGTGACAATGTATTAGATCAAGATATAAAGTTGAATTGATTTGGACTAATAATTTCATCTGTGTAGATCAATTCACTTTAGACAATCATATGTGTTATATCTTAATCCTAAAATGACTAATGGGATCATTATCTTGACTCATGTCTTTGGATGTATCAAAGGATGACATCCTGACTTTGTAATGGTACGTATACTGATATATTGGAGACATGGCTCTTGATAGCATAGACGTATTATTCATAGATATGGAATCCATAGCTCCATTAGTGGAGTCAATGATATTCTCTTTTATGCGTTATCCTGTTATTGGAAGACTGGAGCGCTCAACCATTCGGATGCAATAAGTGTAACCAAATGGTATATTGTCTTTGGATAGTAAGTTTTCCAATGGTGAAATAACGAAATGTAAGATTAAAATAATCAGGAAGGTAAGATGAAATTTATCTTCAAGCCGATTATGAATATCCTATAGGGATACGACACATTATGATATGTCATGGACACGTGGCTTGTTTGGAGCTTCGTAATTTTATTTAGTTCTAGAGTCTAAGCTTTTAGTAGAGTAGCGTTAGAGTTGATAATTATAAAATATGTATCTAGAATATTGTATTTTATAATTTTTGAAGCTTAAACTATATAGGTCCATCAAGTCCCCTTTGCTTGCTCATAATAAATCATGTAATGATATGGCATGCTTTTTTAATAAATTAGTTACCTATGTTAAATTATTAGATTGGCTAAAATTTGATAGGATCAGACAATTCATGTTCGTTTATCTATTGAATTAATTTTGTAAATTAATTCAAGATAAACTTGTTGAATTATCGAGAATATTTTATTTTCTATGAGATTATCCAAATATGGCTGTTTTAATCAGATAATTTCTCTATTGGATTATTTGAATTAAAACTAAGGCTCTATCCAAGGAATCTCGGGTAGAAAATAAAAGATTCTCAAGGATCATATTATCGCAAGTTTAGCAAGCCAATTTTCTAGTTCGGCCTGCCGATGTAATAAGTTTGGTAAGTCGATCCATTAGTTCAGACTACCTATCTAACGATGATTTGATCATGCATTTTTTACATGATTTTATTGGAAGTTTGTCTAGATTCAAATTTTTGAGTCCTCATCTGAAAATAACCACCCACGAGTCTGATCTCTATAAATAGAGAGTGAGTTTTCTTAGTTATATAGATCAGTTGAGAAGTTAAGACTAAGTACTCTATTATGAGAAACCCTGAAACTCCCTGAGAGCTATTATTCATAATTAAGAACCTTAGCTCTAGGTCTTCTCAATTGGTTGGAAGGAGAGTCACTTAGGAAAAGCTGCATGACGTGTGCCTACACACACTCCAATTGTGGATAAAGAATAGCAAAGAAGGCCAGTTGGTTAAGGCCATTCTGGAACGTTATTCTCTTCATTATTGTAGGATCTCTTCGTCATACCAAGGTTAGTAAGATCTAATTAATTTATGTATATAGCATGTCAAACATGTGTTTTGAAAAATATTTTGATTTAAAATTTTTAAAATTTTGCTGTGTTCTCGTTTTCCAAGACATTGCTATTGATAACTCTAAAAGAAAGTAGTCTTCCTCCAATGACTAGCCATACCATATAGGCACCCATTACAAAAGCCCATCCTAACATAATTAAGAAATAGAATATGTGTGTGTATCCAAGTCAACAAAATAACTGGAAGGGCATTAAGTTTAAAATTTTATAACAATCTCATGATGTTGTTCACATGTTGATTAGTCATATTGTTCTTCTTCATATGATGTTGTTTTGTCAAGAAATTTAACTTAGTGAAAATGTGTATTTGACACACATTGCCATGCCTTTTGTTATTTTGCATGCTTATGAGTAATATGCTAAAATTCCCATTTAGTAGAATTTCTCTCATCTTGAAATATTAACTCAAGTGCCTATTATTTTACAAAGTCCATTGTCGAATATCATTATGCTTATATGTGCTAGTAGATATTAATTTAAGGAATGGTACAAGAATATGGAAAAGTCAATAAATTTCCCAATTGTACTAATATAATTCAAAAAGGATGTTAGAAAAAAAAAAAAACCCTTAGTTTAATTTTTCCCATTCTTGAAAAATCTAATCTTAGGATTTTTCTGAGTCTTTGTAATGTACATTATTCATCATGTCGTGTGACTGGCACAAAGTCGGGACTTTATTGAAAGGAATAAAGCCTTAGCACCTTATCACGTGATGTGTAGTAAGATATTATTATTAACAAATGCAAATAACATCAATCTCAAGTATGGTTGATCCTTCAGTTATAGCTTTCTTCATGGTGAATATTAACAAATTGACAAATATTGAGTGATAAGACTTTGGGTTCCTTCCCTTGCAAGCTAGTTTTGCAATGCTAACTAGTGGGTGTGACATCCAAACTAAACCTGAAGATGAAGAGACCACCTCCGTTATGCACAAACACTACACAACACTCATGTGATGGTGATAGTGGGATTGATACATTTATTCTATGAGAGCACAATCTAAAACAAAAAGAGGAGATAACACCATGGTAAAAGGAAACCCATTGTTGCCACCATCCGGCATCCTCCCGATAGAATACTCAACGACTAGACCTCTGTATAGGGCAGCCTCCTCCTTTACATCCAGCCACCCATGAATACAGGTTCGCTCCTTCAAGGTTGTCCTCCTCAAGCAATGTTTTTATCACAATGCCTATCTCCTTCTCTGAATGTAACGCCCTCTTCTAGACTCAACAAGAACTGTTAACTTTCATCATTATCTCTTAATTATTGATAGGAACACCTAAACTTGTAAGTATTATCAAAAAATTAACCCAAGATTTTTGGTATAAATTTTTTATTTAATTTAATATTACCATACGAACATAAGAATTGAAACTCTAATTTACCTTTAAATAATTAGTTTATTTCTAAATGTATTTTACTAGCATTTCACAAGATCACAACTTTCAAAAGGATCAATACTTGCATACCTTGAATGGTTTTCCTCTGCTGTTAGCCTGACGAAATACATAAGGTATTCAGCTAATTGACTATCTACAGAAATAGTTAGTCTTAACATAATAAGTGTGTAACATGAAATTAATTTACAACACATAAATTATTACAAACCAAATTTGATAGTCCAACAAACGTAATGTCGAGTTCATGCGGATAGTAAAACGTGACAATAAAAAAATGTCTCATAATGTGTAGAAATAAATTTAATGTAGCATTATTATTATTTCAGTTCATATCGTAACTTTATAATCAAACACAATATCCCTTATATACGCATCTGTCCATCCATTCTCCATCTATAGCTGTCGCCTTACCCTTATCTGTAATATAATATAACTTAAGCATTAAGCTTAGTAAGTACATTATGTGATCTCACAAAACACTATAAAAACTTAAATCATAACATGAGTCATTTAATCTTTGACGTAATCATCATAGTGTATAAAAGCACACTTTGTAAGAACATATATTTCCTTTTTCCGTATTCCATATTAAAAACCATTCATTTTATCCTTTAGGGCCCTAGCATTGCATTATTAACATCATTATGGCACGCCGTCATGAAAGGAGAAGGGTGGCTAATCCTAAACCAAACGAGACAAGTCTACCTTGCGGGATAGTCCACCTTGCTGAACAAACATCATTATTGGGTATGCAATGTCTTGATTATATAATACATATATTTTTGAGAAAACGTCTTATGCATCATAAAACAAACGTTGAAAACGTCTGTAAAAAGACGTTCTTTAAAACCATGTTAAAAAGAATCTTTTGAATGAGAAATGAATAAACATTAATAATATAATAACATTTCTAAAAACTTTTCATAATCTTTAATCATGTTGCATATGAGAATGTACTTACTCGCCTTCGTAGTAAATTTACTTAACCTCTTGCAAGTGGATGGTTCCTCTATACTTCCGATGACTTGGTGCCTAAAACATCTTAAATATTATAACATGGTGGTAAAAGAAAGATTCTTGATATAAGAACATACTCAAAACGTTTCATTCGTTATCATGATAGCAAACAATACTAAACTCAATCACTTATGGGGTGTTTGGAAGGGTGGTGGAAATCGTTGGTTAGAACCACTTTTATTGTAGCATGTTAAAGCTTTATATTGTAGCAAATTTTTTTATTGTTATTGTAGCATGTAAGAGTTTTACACTGTTTATAACTGAGTCGTTTCCACCACTCAGCCAAGCAGCCATTTAAAATAACTTGTACAATTACCACATTCTAGGCAGGTCACAATTTCAATCCCGTAGTCCTTACTCCATGATTTTTATAAAATCATATAAAATTCTAATAAATTTGAAATTTTAATACAACGTTCTTAACATCCATATATATATCATGAAATTAAATTTCATGACTTTTTGATTATCTTAAGTATTATTTTCATACTTTCTAATATACTATATCGTTTCAAGAAAAACAACACAAACAGCCTATATTCCATTAATTTTTAAAAATCATAAAAAACTCCAAACGACCTGAAATTTTTATCAGGCATTTTAAACATCTATAAATATGATTAGGCTTAATTTCTTCATATTTGGATCACTATAAGCCATTGTTTTATGTTTTACAATTTATAACACTGTTGCTGGAAATATGGTTTGGTAGTATATAGCAAACAAATTTTATAAAAATTATCAAAATTCTAATGGCTTTAAATTTTTGACAAGATATGCTAGAAATTCAAACATTTTACTAGATTTAATTTCAACAAGTTTGAACAATTATAAATTTTTTTTTTACATTACAAAAGTCACAAAAACAATCTGCTACTGTAAATAACCTACGGATAGCTACTGATCAAGGAATTTTCTAAAATCACACAAAATTTTAACTGACTTAAAATTTTAGCATAACCTTCCTAACATACATACATGTATAATGTTAGATTTATTTTTATTATGTTTAGATCAATTTAAATATTTTTTCAATATTCCAACTTTTCCAAAATGTTGCTAAAAAATAGCTGAGAAAACTAAGCAATATACTCTCCTTGATTTTCAACTAAATATCTAGCATTCATATGAAACTAAAAAATTTTCAAGCATCAACTAGACATATAAATGAGCATTTATAAATTTTTTTAGCATTAAACATATCCCATAACATCATCAAATAAATCATTACATTTAAAGACAATTTAGGTGTTGTAAAAAACAACATTTAGTATAAATTCTCAAACAAATCAAAAATAGTATATTTGAATCTGAAATTTTTGTGAAAGATGCATAACATATATATGAACAATGTGAAAAGAAAGGTTTTTAAAATCTTATATCTATTCTTCCTAAAAAATCCCGTAGTGTGGGGTTTTTGGCCTAAAAAGGGGATTCAAAATATGGCCTAAAAAGGGGATTAAAAAAATATCATAATAAATATTGTTTCCTAAACAAAATTAAACATTAAACAACATGAAATCATACCCCCATGTAATTTAATATCTTAGTAAAAATTTGGTATGAAAATAGATAGAAAAACCGACCCTAAAGCATGGTCGAAACTCTATTCTGACTCCGACGACGGTTTCGACGAACACATCGTAACTTGTCCGTTTAAAATTTGGTTTTGGAGGAATACTTTGTTCTTGACTTGGAAAAAGCTTATGATTCTTGAGGGCGGAGTTTAGAGGCTTGAAGTTTCTTGGTTATTATATGGGAGCGTGTAGTTGTGTATGTGTGTCACGGATGTGAGGAGTTGAAGGAGAAAAACGAGAGAAAGAGAGCAAATGAGAGGGAAATGGAAGAGTGTTTTGAGTCTTGAAGTGGGATGTAGAGGATGTGGTAAGGTTGCCAACACATGGGCACATGGGAAACATGGGATTTCTAACATGTTTGTGGGGTGAAGAACATGGGAGAGGGAGAGTAGTTGTTCATATGCTTATGGACAAAGAATTATGGTCTTGCACATTCCTTTTGCTCTAAAGAAAAAGAGAACAACAATGAAAGTGATGGAGGGGAGCGTGTACATGTGGGGAGTTGCATGTATGGTGTTGTCGAAATAATGTGGAAGTATGGTTGTCATCAAACAAATATTCTCCAATTTCAAAAATAATGATTTGGATAAGTTAAATGGTGATATCAAATCATTTGGGTTGTGGAAAGTTGGAGAAAGGTGATTAAAAATTGATTTAGAATCAAATGACTGCCCCCTATAAATACTTAGACGTGAGGTTGATGATGGACCAAATGACAGGTCGTTTTGGCCAATTTTTTTTTTTAAAAATCTAAAAATAAGGAAAAATTTTCTAAAATTAAACAAAAATGATTTCTAAGGTCCATTCTCGAAATTAAAATAAATCTCCCAAAAATTCAAAAGATTAAAAATATCACATCGAAACAAATACAAATCCAAGTAATTCATCAAAATAGACAATTTTCAAACAAAAATCACGATAATCATACATCAGACACTTTATATCAAAGTTTCCTCTAGTCCATCCATTGCAAAAATTGTAAGTTCATAATAAATTTTATAATCATAAAGATCATATTATAAATATAACACAAAATATGCTTCTAGGTCATAATTTCATTCATATTGTCGTATAAAATCGTTAAATATTACATATCGTCAGTTAAAGAAAACGACAAGTGTTACACTGAATCCACAATAGCCCGCCCGTTGTCATTAAAGAATACATCATTCAACCGATGACCTTCTACAATCTTTGACTTTGGGCATGGCGGTAGCGATGATTGGGAAGGAGAAGAGGAAAAGAGAGGGGAGAGAGAGAGTTAAACTAGAGGAGAGAGGAGGAAGAAAAAAAAAGGAAAAAGGAAAAGAAAAATCAAATGTGTCTCATTGAGCACATTTTTAGGTTTTCGGTTGTTTGAAAATAAAATAGATTTAAAAATGTTATTTTCTTTACTTTTTGAAAACATATGATATTATTTACTAATGAACCAATAAAAACAGTTATTTCCTACAATTTCTCATTCTTTATACAAAGGAAACAAAGTACAAAATTAGCAAGATATTGAAAGATAGAGATTTTTATTTAATTCTTTCCGGGGATTTTAACTACACATTTGTAATGGTATTGGGTGTGACATTAGGGTAAGTTATACCAACAACTATTTTACAAGTTCCATTTGCTTGCAAATGAAGTCCATACATATTCAATTATAACTCAGATTATAACTCAGTGTTTCCCAGGTGTTAATATATACATTCTGTTCCCCTATTTATGAGCTTATTTGCATATTTATTTGCAATTTCCAACATACACTAATGGCTACTATTTTGATTAAACATTTACCCTTTAAGAAAAGGTACAAATCCAAGTTGGAGTAACGAATAGTCCCCAATTGTGTCGCTTTATTGGAAAATGTAAGGTTGTCGTGCTTCTAGATTCCAGTATTATAATCTTCTACTTTATGTTAATGTTTTTGGCCTTTCTTAAAAGGAAAAAGTCTAATTTTGATAAAGCTATTAAGTGTTAACAGAGAGTTTAACAAATTGATTCTAACCAGTTTTTTGTTATTAAGAAAAAAGAAAGAAAATGGCCAGAGTATACAAGTACAAAGCTAGAGTGTTTGGTACGATGTTAAAACCATTGGTTAATCATAAATATTATAACATATAAGAGTTTTATGTTATAGTATTTTTTTTTTATTTTTATTATAATAAATAAAATTTTTATATTATTTTTAACTGAAACATTTGTTAGGAACAACTGACGTCAAACTAATTGTTTTTTTTTTTTTGAAAGGCTAACTGTTATTTCCAAAACACGAGAAAATAATCCCTAAAAAAAAAATTAATTTTACATTGAGTGAGAGTGGGAAGAAAGGGGGGAGAGGGAGAGAGAGAGAGAGAGAGGGGTTTCGGTGCATAGAGAGAGAATAGAGCTTTAGAGAGAGAAAGAGAGAAAGAGCTAAGCTCAGATATCTACCTAAAGTAGTTTGGTTCCTACTTTTCTTTCTCTCCTTTTTACGCCCTTCTTTCCGTCTCCTTCTGGTCGCGGCGTAAACAAAACCCCAAGAGATAGCGAACCAAGGACGGCGATTTGCTAGATCTGAGGGTTTTATTGTATTGGTATTCTAGAGAGAGAGAGAGAGAGAGAGAGATGAGCAGCGGTAAAGGAGTAGGAGGAATCAATGGGAAGGGGAATAATGGAATATCGGGGATTCCGTCTGCGTCAAGGAAGATTGTTCTGAGCTTGAAGGAGATTGTCGGCAACTGTACGGAGCAGGAGATCTACGCCATGCTCAAGGAATGTAACATGGACCCTAACGAGACCGTCAATCGCCTCCTTGCCCAAGGTTTCTTTTCTAGAGCAAAGTTTCTTTTCTTTCTTTTTCTTTTTTTTAATGATTTGATTTCGTTTCTAGGTTTTCGATGCGAAGATTTTCGTTTTTTTGTTGTAAAGTTTATTTTTCTTTTATTTAGGGTTTTAGAGATTGGGGAAAAAAATCTCAGCTTTGATGGTTCTAGCTATTTGCTTTCACTATATTTTGACCGAGCTTTGGTTTCTAGGGTTTGGAGTTTTATGTGATTTGTTTTCGTGGTTTGCCTGATTTGATTAGCGATCAGAATTTCGGAGGCAATAGAAAGATGTTGTGGAATTTTTTATTTTTATTTTTTTAATATTTTGGGAAGGTCGTAAAGCTTCCTTCTGGTCACACATATATGTGACTTTTTTTTTTTTTTTTCAATCAACATAGATTCTTTATGGGATTTTGTTTTACTTGTAATGCGGAATGATTGAAATTTACCATTCTTTTTGGGCCCCACTCAAGAAATAGTTCTTGAAACTAGTTGCTTTTGCATTGGGCATGGGGAGCAGCTTGAATCACCGAGATAATATTTTCTTTTTATTCTTGTTAAAAGTGACTTCTAATGTAAGGTTTATAACTTGTGTAGATCCTTTTCATGAAGTGAAGAGCAAACGAGAAAAGAAAAAAGAGGTGCGTGTGTTGTGAAAATGCGTGAAATTGTGTTTTTCCTTCGACTCCAATTTTGTTATTTACCTGACAACAACTATAAATTTTATGCTTTGCAAAATGCGAGGTTATTAAATTCCATTTACACAGAATGTTCCGTTCATGTATGATATTGTTCTCTCTTTTTCTATTATATGTATGGGTGGGTTTGTTGCTTGGGCTTTCATCTTTCTAATTTGGGAAAGACATGATCGATGTGTATACCTTTCATCCACTTAATGCGAGGATGTGATCACTTGGGTATTTACTTGTTAGATGATCAAAAGATGCTTGCTTTTTGGATACACAGAAAATGATTATTACTTTATTAGCAGGCTTTTGTTCCTTGGTGTTTCTCCGTATGTTCTAATTACGTTTTGCCTCTTATCTTTTTTACTTGTGTCCCTCATTCCTATAGAGTAAGGATACCACAGATTCGAGACCCCGTGGTACTAATAACTTTTCAAGTCGTGGTGGTAAGGGTGGTGTGGATCGTTATGTTGGACGTGGGAGTCCAAACCAGTTCAGCTCTAATGGTATGTTGCTGCTGCAAATAAATTTGGTTTAATTAGTTTGAAATTTAGTTAGATCTGTTAAACGTAGCTCTGATCTCTTTTGTCAGAATCTAGTGCTTTACACGGTAAATCTGCATACAAGAAGGAAAATGGAACGCATGCTTTTGCGGGATCTTCAACTTCTGCATCTGTTGTGGCTGGAAATAACACAAGTCGACAGCCTCCACCCCAAAGGTTATGACCGTTTTGATGAAATATGATATCTTATATATTTGTGTTTTTCCAAGTGAAGAGTGGGTAAAGAAATAGGTGTCTTATATGATATCTTATATATTTGCGTTTTTCCAATGGAAGAGTGAATTTGCGTTTTTCCAATTGAAGAGTGGGTAAAGAAATAAGTGTTTCTTTACATACTGTGTTAGAGGTTGTACTCGTATCCTTCACTTGAATTTTGTTTCTGGTGGTTAAGGAACGTGAATGGTAGATGGTTGACACCCCTAGAGTTTTCTCTTTGTTAATATTAGGGTGTGTTCGCTTTTTGATTGTCTGTGTAGTTTTGTAAACAACATTTACATGCTTTCTGGCTTAGTGCACACATTTTTTAGGAGATCTTCGTGTCGTATCTTCACTCTTTGTTTCAGAAAATGATTAAATTTCAATTGAATTGGTTTGTTTTCTTGAGTCCGCTTATTTGTATTTCATATTGGCCTATTACATTTTCTAGGAAGTTGCACTTCATTTGCAGTCAGTGTGGGGGAAAAAAGAAGCTTGCAACACTTAGCCCGTTGACACTCATGGTGTTCTGTTTACCTTGTGGCGGCATTGGTCTTTATGGATTATTGCTTGTTGCTGGCATGAGATGTGTTTTCTGATGTTGATTTACCTGTATTTGGGGGTTTATTGCTCCTCATTTGTGTAAAATTTGTTGCAGTGATCCTGTCTTTACAGAAAGTAAGGCATGGATGGTAGGCACTGGGGACATGATATCTTCATCTTCACAGCCTTCATCTGGATTTCAATCTGCTTGGTTGGGTGTCCCAGGTCAAGTTTCAATGGCTGATATTGTCAAGATGGGTAGACCGCATGGCAAGGTTTCTGCCACGTCAAACCCACCTATCCATAATGTTGATCATCAAAACGTCCGTGTACCTCCTCCGGTGTCTCATCAAAATTTGCATTTGTCTCAAGATTATGGATCCAAGGAGTCAGAGTTACACAATGACCGAGGGGTTATTTCAAGTGAAGAATTTGCTTCTAATGATGAATGGCCTTCGATTGAGCAACCACAAGCTGTTAGTTTGTCCTCTGTTATGGAGGCATCCACAGACTCTGAGTTGTATGCAAATTCGTCTACCTTGCCCTTGGATAGAGCCAATCAACATTTAAAATCCCAATTAGATGAAGTTCAAGTAGTTGAAGATGGTCCTGATGAGTCACCTAATGTCAATCATATGGGGCATGCATCTGTATCTGGTCGAAATATACAAGAGGATGATTCTGGAGGTGCATCTGTTTTTGATGATAACTTATACAAGGACATGTCTTCCTACCAGGCACATGGGCACGCCTATGAGCATGACACAGGTAACTACAAGACCACATTTTCTTCTAGCTTCTTATTAGTGTACCTTGCGAATGTCCTGTGAATTTTCTGAAGTTCTGTTCAGTTTTGACCTTGGACCACTTAAAATCTGTCCATTGTGCTACTTGTAACACGGGTAATTCTTGTGAATATTTGTTAATGGAAAATACTGGAACCTGTATATTAATGTAGTAAATAGAAATAATTATTACCCTTCATGAAGCATTGTTGTGAACTTTTCTTTCCCTTTATGTGTAATGACCTTTTGCTGATCCCTAAGATGTTAAATGTTAATCTTGATTTGTCCATCAAAATTATGAATGCCCAGCTGAAGAGAGTGCTTCATCAGTGGCTGCAAACTTGCAACAACTTAGTTTACAAAAAGATGATCGGGGACCACACCCTGAAGAGGATGTTCCTGCTGTTGTAATTCCAAATCACCTACAACTGCACACGCCGGAATGTCTGCACTTGAGCTTTGGAAGTTTTGGATCAGGCACTAATGCTCCTTTTTCCGGTTCGGGGACATTCGCATCCAGGCCCATGAAAAGTAACTTGGAGGAGACATCTGCATCAGTGGATGTCTCTACAATTGGGCATTCAGATACTAGGTATTATGTGCTCATATTTCTGTGTTTCTGTTTAACTTATGGTTTGTTTGTTAAGTGTTTTAAAGACATTATTTGTCTTTCAGGAATCCTGAATTTTATGGGGATGAGCATCTCAGAGCTACCTCAGATGGAAATTTGATTCATGGAACAGGCGCAAGTGCTGGGGGGTATGATTCTCCTTCGGTTTCACAAGAAGAGGCCTTGAAACAGGAAACTGCCGAAGCTGATCAAGGGAATCAGTATTCATTTCCTTCTTCTGCACCTGGCTTTACTTATGAAAGTTCTCAACAGTTGAATGTACCATTTAGTCATCCACAGACAAGCGCACAGATGCAGAATCTTGCTCCTTTCTCAAGTGTCATGGTAATATTATTTACTAAGTTGTCTTATCTTTGGTTTATGGTTTAACACTGTTAAATTCTTGAGATGATTCAATGAGTTTAGTAGTAAAATCTTTTCCTAGTATCTTTTCTGCTTTAAAATGCCAGTTGATGTGGTACAATGTCAGAGATTTATGCTCTTTGGATGAGAAACTCATTTTCCAGATCCTTCCCAGCTCAAATTATTGATACTAAATATTAAAACGCAGTATAATCTGACCATTGACATTATATATGATAATGTCTGAAATTGTAAAATGAGGGGAAGATGGAAAAACTAAACTAAATTTTGAAATAATAAGTTAAGTTGATGATAGGATGGCAATACCCATAGGAAAGCACTGTCTTTACAATAGGCTTGAGCTTTGTTCCATTTGTAATTTCTTTTACTCTACTACTATTTTTAGTTTTTTTTATCGTCATATGAAACGAAGCAGCTTCCTCCGCATGCACATAGACGTGCATGAAAGCTAAATAAAGTAGGAAATGTTCAAGTCAAGCTAGGGAAAAGAAGGGTCATGCAATGGAGCCTATCCTCAAATATGCCTATGTAATGTATACTATTGGACCATGTCCAATGCAAGTGCCAAATCTAATACTAGATTGGTATCAAGTGTGATAATGGCATATTTGATATGCTATTTTATTTTCTGCTCCAGTACATGATGCTATTTCTAATGCTAATTCTACCTTTTTTTTTCATAGTTATTAAGCTTGAAACTTGTAAAAGTAAACTTTTAACATTAAATAATTCAAAAGTGACAATGTTGTAATAATGGAAAAGAAAAAAGTTCAATAAAGTTAAATGTATTGACCAATGGGAAATCAAATGCCAAATTTGCCATGTGCTTCGTGATAAATTTGTCCGAAAGTGTAGCAATGGCAAATTTGGCATAAAAATGGCACTATATTGGAGTTTTTGTTTTTGTTTTTTTGTTTTTGTTTTGGTTTTTGTTTTTGTTTTTGTTGTTGTGTTTGTTTGTTTCTTTGTTTGTTTTTTTTTTTTTTTTTTTTTAATACTTAAATGTCAAATTTGCCATTGATACATCAATTTAGCATTGCATTGGAGATACTCTTGCTATTTTTGGTGTTTTCATTTCTCTAATATCTCCTGCAATTTGTATTCAGCATGATTTGTGCTCTTTTTTCTGGAGTCTGTATGTGGAAATTTATTTATATGAAGTATACTATAGATGGACCCGCTCTTGTATTCATTCAATTTGAGTATTCTCACTCTAAATTCTCATTACAGCAAGCATACACAAATTCATTACCTAGCACTTTGCTGGCTTCAACTGTTCAGACTGCAAGAGAGGATCTTCCCTATTCGCCCTTCCCTGTTACACAATCGATGCCAACAAAATATAGCAACATGGCTTCTTCTATCAGTGGTCCCACCATGTCTATGCCAGAGGTGATCCCTCTACTCTAGCCTTCAAGGGATTTCTTGAATCAATTTCTGCTTTTGAAAGATGTTTGATGCTCGTGAAATTTAATGATTTATAACCAATATAGACATTAAGGTGGCTGTTTATGAAATTTCATTTAGAATTTGTGGGGGGAAAAAACCAGTATATATATGATTGGAAAATGACATGCATGTAAACAGGATTTTCAATGTTTCTGATTCTTTTCTTAATGTATTTTCATTTTTCAGGCTTTGAGAGCAGCTAGTATTTCGACACCGCAGCCAACGCAACAGACCTTACCTGGTGCTAATGTTGCTACAGGACCTGCCCTTCCACATCATCTTGCTGTGCACCCATATTCCCAGCCTACTCTTCCTTTGGGACATTTTGCCAACATGATTGGTTATCCTTTCTTGCCTCAGAGCTACACGTATATGCCATCAGCATTTCAGCAAACATTTGCTGGTAGCAGCACATACCACCAGTCTTTGGCTGCTGTACTCCCACAATACAAAAATAGCGTCTCTGTTAGCAGCTTGCCTCAGTCTGCTGCTATTGCTTCGGGGTATGGGTTTGGGAGTTCAACCAGCATTCCTGGAGGAAACTTTCCTGTGAATCCACCCGCAGCTCCTAGCGCCACAACCCTTGGCTATGACGATATCGTAAGTTCGCAGTACAAGGATGCCAACCATTTAATGTCACTTCAGCAGGTGATTCTTACTCGCTTAACGAAGTCCTTTTTCTGATGTCTTGACTCCTAGAGAAGAAAATTGTCCGCCGTTCGTGTATATATATATATATATATATATATTATATTTTCCTTTTCAACTCAATCTGCATCTTCTCCTTGTTGTTTTTCCAGAACGAGAACTCAGCCATGTGGGTTCATGGACCTGGCTCCCGAGGACTACCAAACACATATTACGGCTTCCAGGGGCAGAATCAGCAGCATGCTGGATTCCGGCAAGGTCAGCAGCCTTCTCAGCAATTTGGGGCTCTTGGTTACCCGAACTTCTACCACTCTCAATCAGGGATGTCCCTAGAACACCAGCAACAAAATCCAAGGGATGCTTCTCTTGGTGGCTCCCAAGGCCAACCTTCTAAGCAGTCCCAACATTTATGGCAAAACAGCTACTAATCTTAAAATCACCTCCTGGTTTTTCAGGGTCATGTAGTAAGTTTGAAAGTGGCCAATCAGAGGCATTTTGCGGTCTTAATTAATAATTAATATATCATTAGTTGGTCTGAAGAGACCTTGACTGGCTGCTGCCCTGTGCAACGAGGTTGTATTCTACATATTTATCCCTTGCTCTGTTTAACGTAGGAACATGTGTGCTAATTTGGGTTAGTGGACTATTTCCTTTTCTATTTATCCAAATTTATTTGTCTCGATCTTTCTTATGGTAAAGAAGTTGGTTTCCTTGCTGGTCTTATTGCATGGGATTTACTATCGTGTCAAATTTTTGCAAGTCCATTAAAATGTGTTATTGCACATGGCTAGTTATTCCATAAAAATTAAGAAATGACTCTTGTGACATGTTTGGTGGACCATTCTGTGCAAGGATGCAATATTTGATATGACTATTGTATTGTATAAGTTAACATAGATAGTGAACTTGTATGATTTGAGGTTTATTATATAGAGTTATTTACTTTTTTTACCTTGAATTTTAAGTTTATTTAAAAACTATATTTTCAACTTTGAATCTCATCGAATTTATATCTTCAGATTAGATTTAAAATACAAATTTATGTTTTTTTTCAAATCAATACTTAAAATTGATATAAGAAATTGTCTAAAATATTCTTAAATTAAAAAAAAAAGAGAATGTTACACATTTGAAAAAAAATTTATACTTAGATTTTTGACTTAAAAAATGTATAAAATACCTTTATAAATAGGTATTTTGTATGTTTTTATTTTTATTTTTATTTTTTAAAAGTTAATTTTTTTTATTTTACTTAAAGATAATTTGGTCATTTTAAATGTTAAAATCAACTATTGATTGAAATAAGGTATAAATTTGTGTATTAAATCTAATCTAAAAATATATATTCGATGAGATTAAAAACTGAAAGTAAAGGTTTTGAATTAATTTAAAATAGAAATTATAAAAAGATAAATATCCCTATTATAAAATATGGTTTCTTTTTGGTGCAATGTATTTTGAATAAATTTATATTGAGACCGGAAGCAATAATTGGAGTTAGAGTTAGGGTCAAGGCACTCATGGTTTGGGGTTAGGCAGAGGTTAGTTTGGGACGAGGATAGAGATTGGATTGGAGTTGCGATTGATTTTAGAAATAGGTTTGGTTCGGTTTTGGACTAGTCACAGTAAAGGTTTGGAAGGGGATGGGGGTTTGATCGAGATTGAGGTTGGGGCGGATTGGGGTCGGGGTAGGCATGGAGCTGGGGTTGGGGTTGCTTGGGAACGAGTTTAGTGACCAAATCTTGACAAGTAACAAGGTAGTTTTAGTAATTTGACTCGTTTAAAAGTGTATTGGTTGGTTGGTTTGTTTGTTTGTTTTTTTTTTTTTTTTTAAGATATCAATTAATTAGTCAAACAAGATGAAGGACTCCACAAAATGGGGGCCTCCACAAAACTGCCTGAATGATTGAGTCCATAGGCCCAAGAGGCCAGCTCAAGAGAAGGACGATTACAAGACCATAAATGTTGTTCATGTTTGTATATATGGTGATGCAGACAAGAACAATTCTCAGCATCAGCAATAGGATGCTAGATAGTTGGCTGGCGCTCTCTTCCGAACTTGTGGACCTATGTTATGGACAAAATTGACCTGTTTTGGGACTTTTCACTATTGCTTTCTTTTGAATGTATTTAGTGTGACGACCCGCTTTTTCAGGCAGTCACTTTACTTTTCTTAAACATCGTACTTAAATAGTAATCTTACTTACTTAGTAAGAAAATACTGAATTCAATTTTTTTTTCTTTAAACATTTTTATAACGTACTTAAAAATTGTTGCAACCTCTGTCGCCATTCGAGTTGAGGCCTTGCTCAACTCTTGCCTATAAAACCATTTCAAATCGTTTCTCAAAACTTAATAAGAAACATTTACTAAAACATAACTTAAAACTTAACTTCACAATTAGATAAAACATTTTGTAAAATATGACTTAACTTTGAAAACATATCTTAAAACTCTCATTTTCTTAAAAACTTTGAAAACACTATATTAAATAGTGTAAAACTTTTCTTTGTGTCGCAGAAGCAAACTGTAGTGGTATCCATACCTACATCTTCGCATCTGCCTTCTGCAGCACCCAGTTCTTCTAGCGGGTCCTACTGGTCACCCGTAAGGCTACCTACAACATGAAAATCCTTTTTAATGAGCTTTCGCTCAGTAAGTTTAAACATATTCTCACAAATCATTGAAAATATGCTTTACAAACTTTTCTCATAAAAACCTTTCTTTTGAAACATATTTCACAAACATTTCACATCAAGCATTTCTAAAACGTTTCTCATGAACGTTTTCATAAAGCATTTTTGTAACATTGTTTCATAAACGCTTTTCATAAGATATTTAACATAAAACAATCCTTAGATTGCTTTTTATAAACATCATTTATGTTTTCATAAACACTAAACATAAAACATTCCTTAGAATGTTTTCATAGCATTTAAATATTTCATAACAAGGAAAACAAGCAAAACAAAAATGCATGCTTCCATTTATGTTCAATTATGCACTTTCAATTATGAATGTCTTATGAACATTCTTTTCTTACTTTAGCTTTCTATTCTCGTGCCTTAGCTTTCCTTATCTTACTTTAACTTTCCATTCCTATCCTTATCTTACATTCACTTTTCTTGTTTTACTTTAGTGTTCATACCAACTCATTAATCATGAGATCATAAACATAATGCTTCCCTTGCGGAAGACTTGAGACCATCGTACTTCGAGGTCATGTACCTCACATCTAGGAGGTCAAACATTTACTTTCCTTTCATTACCTCATAACACAGAGGCTGGTACGGCGCTTTCTTTTGATCTTTACATTACTTTCTTATTAACTTTAGTGAGCATGTCAAATGCAGTCATACTTGCAATTCATAACTTGTACCGTAAAATCTATTGTATAACAAATGCAATTTATAACACAGACATATTTTGTAAATCATAACTTATACTCTAACACTTATTGCATAACAAATGCAACTTAT